>SMGT01013140.1:1082902-1097338 GCA_004794575.1 Lanistes nyassanus | reverse complement strand
GAGATTAGCGATACAGGTATAGTAATATTTATTAGATCAGCGATATTCCTTAACACCTCAAGACAAACTGTGCATACTTGTGCGATACAAAAGAAAGTCTATTACTATAAATCGTTTACCCCCTATAACAATATGCATAGTAACCAATATATTAGATGTATGGTATTTAGTGGATAGACGCAGGGCACATAAGTACAGCACATTCTATATTTGACAGGGCTGGGAATTGACCTGCAACGCACTCAAACAGACTGCCTAGTGTGGACATGCATGACAGGCCAGACACACCACTTTGAGCTACTCGCACTCAGTCACACAAGTACATTGACAGCATAACCCAAACTACAGCAGTCAGGAGGCCCAGCTGGCCATGGGAACCTAACCCTTAGTCCTTAGTTTAGGGGGTATAAAGAGGCTGGCACGACCAGGGCGGGGGGCTTTTTGGGTTCTTCTTTTGGTTTCTTTTCGCTTTTGGCTTTGGGCTTGTTGGTTTTGGGACGATGGACTGGCCGGTGTACCGGGACCGGGGATGGATGTAGAGGATGTGAAATAAAAGAATTGAACTGCGACGAAGTGCTGGTGTTCTTTCGGCCACGGACGTACGGGTGACTGAGACGAACATGTCAACTCGTGTTTGCTGGTATCATGACAATGGTACATTTGCTTTCTGATGCCGTGACGCCCGTACAACGCTACATTCGTGGTGTCATGACCATTCGGGAACGCCATAATGTTACACCCCAAAACAACCTGATGCTGAACAATACAAGGATGTCACTGAGCGTATGTGGAGAGCGCTTCTACTACCTTGGGATTTCACACTATGGGGGAAGATGGGGGTGGGGTCTGTGGATGTAGCGTTCCTTCTGGCAGTCTGCAGCTGATGGTGATGGTTCGTCTCGTCTGTAGTCACTTGTTGTCCCTTTTGGCCGAACCTACTGCCGCCCTGTTCCAGACTTGTGTCTCTACCCTTAAGTTTCACTTAAATGGTATTTCTTTTAATGTACATATTTTAATTTTATGTTTACTGCTCTACAATAAACGGAATTTTCTTGTTTAAACCCGTTTACAGCTGACATTAACAGATCGCTGTGTGATCTCATTGTGATCAACATTAAATGCAAATAATGATTACAAATAGAAACCAGAGGGATTTTTTTTTCAAAAGTAATGAGGCTTAGTGCCGTCTGTTTTTGTTTGACTGGTTTGTTTCGTGCTTGGACGTCAGATTGTGTGTGTGCTTCCAGCGACAGCCAAAAGCAGATTTCGAATCAAGACAAATATTTAATAATTTAAAATCAATAAGCTTATTTGGGCACTTCTATGTGTCTTCAAAAGGTGCACGATAATACCCACAAGGCATCTATTCCCACTCTCGTCTCGATGACGCACAAAAAAATATCTGCGGACGAGCTCATTAAAACCGAACACCCTTTCTTAATATTTTATTTACGTGAAACGAGCCTTTAACAAGTTCGTGAAAATGATCTTGTGTAACCAACTTACAGGCAGCAACAGATTGTTCTAAAATCTTCGGTACGGATTTATGTTAATACCATAATTTCAGTCCTTCTATCGAGCTTCCACTGCACCTTGGACATTTCTATCGCAACTAACGACACACCGGTGTCACAACACGAGCTGACCACTTTTCTCTAACCCAGAAAGGCCGAACGTGGAAAAGCGAGATAAGAGGGGAAAGTGACACCCTGGTCCTGTTTGGTCAGCGATCGACATACCCATAAACCGCTTCCGTTTTGTTAGCGGCACGTGCCGTCAAAGTAGAATTGGGCTGCTTGTCTCCTTTTTTCAGGTATAGCCTTCGGCTTTCCACAGAATTTTTTCAGCAGTTCTGAAACGCAATAATGCTGCTTGGTGCAGTTTAGTCCAGTAGTACTATTTAAGGTGGTGATGAATAAGGTAAGAATAGTTTTTTTCTGTTACATTTATGTCACATTCAGCAACATATAACTTACCTTACTAAAACTTTCCATACTTCTTATGTGTGTACCGAATGCTGCAGTTGTGTAGCTGTTTCTTTGAATTTCTTTGATCTTCCAGCCTTGCTTTAAATGGTCGTATTTCATAACCTGCAGTTATTAATCTTGTGGCTGTAGTCAGCTATTTAAAGCCTTTTTTAGTTCTTAAAACTGCTGTATAGTATCGGAAGTCGACTTTTGGACGGCTGAATGATTCGTTTTTTTTCTGGCAGACAAGAAAAAGGCATAACGTGTCAAATCTGTTCACGATAATATCCGTGCAATTTTTAAACACATTTTTACGGCGCTGTCTTTATCGGACAATTTAAGTCAGGTATTTAAGTCTGAATCTCTACCACATACTGAATAAAACGTGCGAGAGATTGCCTTGGAAGACCCCCCCCCCCAATGCCCACCCAAGACTTTCCTCCATGTCCACGTTTCTAGCTGGCTTTAGTTTATTGCTTAAACTTCCAGGACACAAATCTCATACCCGAAAACCCTTTTGGAAGCGCTCTTAAAATTCGTCATCCATTCAACCAATCGACGAAAGGCAAGGAGCCATAATTTATGGTTTCTGTCGTCCACGCATGTGTTCCCATGTTTCAAAATTCCAGTACAGGCTTCAGAACGTTGAAATGATCTCTGGTTGGATGGATCGGCGACAGCTCTCGTGAGAGATGCACGACTTGTCCAGGGGAATGTTCAGGTTATCGTTTCCAAACGATCTAAAAACCTCCTCCACGCTAGCACTCTGGATCGCATCGCATCTGAACGAACGTTCACGGCGTTAATCGGTTTAACGCACATTAGTGGATGTGAACACTTCCGAAAGTCAACCTATATTAATTGGCGTGGTCTCTGGGTAGTCTGCAGAAATATTTTACAAACGAAGTTGGTAGCGACGATGGTCTTCTATCTAAAGTTTTGTTTTATTTTCGTATTTGTTCTCATTGGAGTCCACGGTAAGTGCAGTTTCAAATGAAAATCCTCAACATTAAGATTAAAGGAAAACAAGGATTTCCAGGACGGAACATGTGCAAGACTCGAGCTCTTTGTACATTTTGTTTATGGTTAGATTTCACTCCCACCCAGCCCTCTTAATTACTGCTTGATGCTAATTTGCCGTCTGGCCTCCATTAATTTTTTTAGTCAATTTTTACCAAGTCTTCCTGTTCATATATTTGTGAAATATAATTCAACAATTATTCATTACGGATAACATGAGAAATAAATAGTAAGATCGAGGACTGTTAATAGTAATTTTTTTAAAAGAGCAGTAGACCTCATGACTTTTTAAGTAAGAGCAGAGTGTCTGATACTTGATCATAATTTACGGTCCTGTACCATAATTATTTCATTCCATATTTTTGTATTTTCATATCAGTTTCTTCTTGATCGAATTTGTATATTATTATTGCAGATATACAGTAATATACCGATACAATACTTTTTTCTAAATATTTGTCTTGTAGCACGTCTTGTTTTCTTTCTAATTTAAAAGTTTCGATATTTAGTGCATGTCTCCTTTCATCCTTGTACGAGTACAGGAAGGTTTTTTTTTTTCTTTTATGTAGGAGTCAAGAGATTGTCACCACCAAGTGCAGAGTGGTCATGCAAAGATCGGTGTGGAGGAAGATTTTTTTCAGAACTGTACTTTGTCTGGCCTCAAAAGCAGACAACCTACAACTCATCGTCTGAAACGACAAAAGACGGATCAATTCCTCGCTATTTCGACAAGAAGGAAGCTGCTGGTGGCTCTAAGCCAGCCGTTTGTCGTGGCCTGGACGCGTACGATTGGACGACCGCTGTCAGCGGAGATGACTCCGAATTTCTTTCGTCCTCCTCAGCACCACTGACATTAGAGCAATTAACACCGCAAGTAAAACCGAGAGAAATAACATCCTACAGGTCATTATGCACGAGAATCTTGTCATCGCTACCGCCATCTGCCTGGTCACTGCCACCATTTCAGCCATCTGCCTCTTCCGCTTCATCAAACTTTCCACCTTCACTGCTCTCTCTACGGTCTAACGTAATCATCCGAAATTCGGGTAAAAAAACAAAACTCAGCAAAAACCGGACAAGATCTTGGCCAAAAGGTAATTCCGGGACGCAAATTTTTGTACAAGAGAATAGTGTAAGCCTCTGCGTCTATCGAAGTTGCTATTGTGATAATCTGTGTTCTTTCTACGGTGACTGTTGCTTTGACTACCAGCAGGAATGTGGGAACGTTCGTCCAACAGAGGGCGCTGCAGTTAATGAGGTAAGCCCCCTGTATATTATTGACTTTACAGTCCAGACTTGTAAAAACGATGACGGCTTACACTGTAAACTGTCTCTTCTGGTTTGTATTGAAAACATACATCCGCATAACACAAAATAATATTCGGTTAGTTATGAAGAGAAAAGGGGGAAGGGTTCAGTAACTGTCGACTGATTTTAACTGGTCGATCGTTAGAGAGAAACACTTTGTCGGTCTGAGCCCTGCGTTTCATGACGTGTGCGCCCGACAAATAAAGCTGGACTTTTCAAGGTAGCCACGACAACACGAGATGAAATAGGAGTTTGATAAGCTCGAAGGCAGGATTTTTTCTATGAATTTTGAGTTCAGATCTCTGGTAGCAACGGTCGTACATCTTGAAACTGTGTACCAGAGGCGATCTCATCAGTTACGTAATGCAGGGCTGAAATTGCCAAGTTCTAATAAAGGTCAGCCTTCAGTGAGACTATACCGGTCATCTTCTTGACAGTGGGGCTTAGGTCTAAGGACAATAAGCTAGGCACCTTAGCTACCTCGTTAAATCTGTTTTCCTGAGAGAAAAATCATGAAATACGATCAAGCATGCACACGTGCACACCTACTCATTTTATTTATACAGCCCCACTGCTTCTACATGCAAAAACATTAGAATTTAAGAGATTTCGCTTCAGAGGTTTCCAGATATTGAAAACATTATCTTATTACTTCATGCTATGTTGCCCTTCGCAACCTTTTTTAACATTATTTATTTTCACTGTTGGGATTGTCTTTAATGTATTTATTTTCCAGGTTTTCAACAGGGAATAACAACAGAACCGAAAGATATGCATCTTAAACTGTAAACTGTCAATCGGTAAATATCATAAGCTATAAGTCAAATTTCCGATGTTCTTCATTTTTCTGATGCAGAATTCCAGCGATCGTTTCTCTTTTCAAAACACAAATGTGACGACCGATGATGTTAAGCTCTTGGGATATATGAACTGTGTTCCCCTTCCGTCGGGTCATGGCCTTCACATCCTGATGGTGTCAAGGTACGTTAGACTCGAGTAACCACATCCATGTTAATACCTTATATCTGATATTCGAACTGCTCTTTTACTAAAAGTAAAACAGAAACGCATAAAATTTGCTTTTCCCTCTGGTCCCTCTCTTTAGTTTTTCTTTTCTTCCTTCTTTGTTTTCTGTCTTTCGTTTTCTTCTTTCTCACCTTTTCTCTTCCACCTCTCTTTCTCTCAGTCCCACGCGATGCAGCACGTAAACTTGTCTAAGCAACCAGATCCTGACATACACCTTCTTTGCAGCGGGATGTTAAGCAACAAACACCCACCCAACCACCTCTTTTCGCTCTCTCTTTCCTTTTATTTCATCTTTTCTTCCTTTTATCTTTCTTTTTCTTTCTTCCTCGCCCTCCCTTTTCGCCTCCAATGGTATGACTAAATTATGCAACAATTAAGTTGTGAACTATTTAAAATATTTTGCCCATCTAAAAATATTTTTCGAAATGTTCCTTTGTGTATGGACATGCATTTATCGTTAATGCTGAAATAGCTGGTTTCACATCCCAGGTGTGACAACACAACACAGTCTAGGATCCAACAAAAGCTGTTGTGTGAAGATAACACTAGTAATCAAACCCTTCTGACCTTTCCAGCCGTCCTCAAATCAAGCCTTAACATCATTTTCAAAAACGTGTTCTGCGCATTCTGCAATGGCTACCAACTAACGGAACTCGAAACACGTGCTTTCTTCTATAACTGTGACAAAACTACGTCGGGTTCTTCTTCACAAGCTGAGATTGAACAGGCAATCGAAGCAAACCAGTGCGTCTTACAAATAAAAGACCTTCAATCTTCGCCTGTGTTGAGACCTTGCACACCGACTCAAGACCTCTCCAGTTCACCATATTATTGGCCTTTACATTGGGGAAATTCGTCTTCTTCTCTCCTTGCTGAGGTTGACAAAATGTCTTTGCATCAAGGCAAGTCGCAGTCAGATTTCAATTCATCCGAGGAACAGAAGGACATCGGAAATTATAAGCAGATACCCTTTAAACATGTAAAGGCCATATGCGAAAAGCCTTCCATGGTAATGAAGGACATTAGCGATCTCCTCCAACAGAACCCTCCCGGTATGGTAAGAGATGACTACAGAACATCTCCTCCTCCAAGTGGAGCCATCTTCGTATCTTTCTACCCAAATGGTAACGAATTTCTAGTGCTTAGACTTTTAGACAAAGTCTTTACGTTTGTATTGCTCATGACCAAATTTTTTTTAACTCAACGGGGTTTCACTTGCATTTATTTGCTCGAAGGCGCTTGGATGTGGATTCTGATAATCTTGTGTGGTTCTCACAAAACATTTATGACTGCACCTTGGAGTAAAATATATGCCGATAACAATGGAAACTACTAAGCTAAGCTGTATGACGAACGTGAAGTCTAGGCTTTCGGGCACTACCCTTTCATCAAGACAGAACACACAACACAAACACAGATAAATGAGTAGAATTTTCACCTATCAGGTTGTCGTGTTGTCAATTTGGTATCAACCATGTGCTCTGCTAGATTGGCAGGCTAGAGAAAAAACATGTGTTGGCAATCGAGATAAGAAAAGTGGCAAGTTGTGAATTCTTTTCAGCCACATGCACTGATTTTCTGGCAATGCAACATGTTTCTATGGGTTCTTGGTATCGGGGGTTGTTCTGTTTAGGTACTCGGACTCCTTTCTCTCCTCCCCCATTTTCTTCCTCTGCTCCCATCCCCTGAATCCCCCCTCATCCCCCTCACTGCCAGTGTCGTGAAATGTCTTTTTTCTTATCTGCGTTATCATCCTTCTGTAGGCTGGATGGATGTCCGTTTATTGATAAATGACGCATTACACAAAATATTGTTTAAACTTTTTCTAACAGAAAACGATGCATAAAATTATAGCACCTGACCTGTGCCAAAAACTTCCAGAATCTTATTTATACCTAAACAATGGCATCGTCTGCAAGTGTGCATTGTCTCAATGTCTAAATTTATGTCTAAATAAAATCATCTTTTACCGAGAAAAAATATTTAAAGTATGTCTTTTCTTGTTCTACCACCTCTGCTCGTTGTATCCGTTTTCCACAAAATTAATTGTGTATCCTTCCAAAGGAATCACTTACCTGAAATATTGCCCTAAATTCTGTATGCATCTTTTATTCTATCCTAAACTGACATTTTTTATTATGAAAAAAGATGCTACTGAAATGATTTTATTTTTTGACAACCCAGTGTTGTTCGATTTTAGAAAAAGGTCCAGCATTCCCCAGTGTGGAGAGTTTTCAAGTATTCTTCGAAATCAGTGAGAATTCTTGGTCTTACGACATCTCCGGAACAAAAGTCATACCAGAAGTAACCAAATGCCCCGTTGATCAGGTGAAAATATCTCAACTCTGTCTTTTCCACCCATCTGTTACTGAAGGACGATCTATATCCCAACCTGTGTTTCGTTCATCTCTCCCTCTGTGTGTGTGTGTTTCGTTGTTTTCACTATGTGCCTCGTCCGCGCGAAGTGTGCATGAAATGTGTTCTCGCGTGTTACAAATCCACATTTTATTTATTTATTTCGATCTTTCAAAGTATGTCGAGTATGTCAGAATATCCCCGTTTCATTTTGTTTAGATCTCCAGTATTAATGTAGATGCCTGTACGTACATGCTTCTGTATAGTTGTACCGGACTGGGTGTGCCTGCGTGCGCGTGAGTGCATTTGAATGTGTCCACATGCGTGTCTAGGCGAGTGTACGAGCATGCATGTGTGTGCTGTTACACGCTATGTCACCTCTTCGAATTCATTACTCACAAAAAAAGTCCCAAGAGATCCTGCCAGTCCTCAAATGGGCCTATTTCCGACTGCACTATTTTTCACTTACAGATGCTGTGCTGCGCCCTGTTTCCTGCACCCCGCCACCCTCCCTCTCTTTTGTGCTTGCGTGCGTATGTTTGAGCATAATGTGTGTTTGGGTGTATGCCTGTTGTTGCAAATAATGTCGTGATTTAATGAGACTTGATAATAATATATACCTTTTTTTACAAGACGGATCTCACAGGACCAAGACTCTGCTACATTTTCAGGTGTACGTGATTTACTACGCCAGCTGTCAGCCACTTGTGTGTCCACCCGAAATGTACCCATTCGAAGGGCAGTGTCTTCTACGAGAGTCTATGCTAGCCGACAAAAGTCTTCTGCTGTTCCCAAACGGAATTAACCTGCTATTCCTGAGTGTCGTGATCGAAATACCATCCTTTCCACATCACCAAGTTCTGGAGGTCGCGGAAAACATTACTTTAACATTTCAACGTGCTTTGAAAAGGAGGATGAATGTAAATCAGTCAACAACAATTGAATCGTATCCTACATACAACTTTCATCCCACCAACAAGACTGCCGGAGCAGTAACCTTTCAAGTTGAATTTTCTAACACTTCTGTTTACACTATGCTCGATGCTGTAAAGTTTGCTTTGAATTATTCGATTGACAGTCTCTCAGAAGATGATGTTAAGATTGTTGAGGTGTTAATCTCCAACATTAACATAAGCGGGTGGAATGGGTCCGGCTGCAACACTGGCGTCCTATCGTTCAAATCCCAAAAAGTGAGTTTGGAGACTGACGGTTCAGGCCAATACTTTATACACAGGATGTCAACATTCTATCCACTAGAGGGCGTGGGATTTTCCTTGAAGCTTTCCCCACCAATGGAGGCTATGACTTTGGTCCAATCAGCTCTTTGCGTTTTGGATACCCCGGACATGCCTCCATGTTTTTCAAGTGGAGCGATCATGCTGACGAACGCATCTTACTTTCTGAAGAACCAGACGCTTGTCGTTTCCTCCAGTGGTGACAGGTACGACAGTGATAAATTCGTTGTTCGTGCCAACGGCACAGCGCTTGTTTGTTATAACTCTTCTAATCTCGGAGACAAATATCTACTTTTCTTTAAATTCTGTTCCGGAGCAAACCAGATCGCTTCTCTCGTCTGTCTTTTGGTCTCGATAACTAGTCTTGTATGTGTTCTATTGACCTACTTACTGCTATCACAGTTGCGCAACGTGCCAGGGAAGATTGTCATGTCTCTGTCCGTATCCATGATGACGATGCAAGGGTTAATGCTGCTGGTGAAACTGCCTGACGGCTGGCTGTGTCTGAGCGTTGCCTGGGTCTTGCACTGGAGCATGTTGTCCACGTTTCTGTGGAATTCGGCCCTGCTCTTTGACGTGGCCTTTGTCCTGAGAAGCAAGTCTGTCGGCAGTTGGTCAAAGGGGTCCAGAGGTCGTGCCCTGAGATCTTACGTCATTGTTTGCTGGTTGATCCCTATGTTTCTTGTCCTGTCGTTAGCTGTCATGGATCATTACGATGTGTACCAAGTGGGTTATGGCGCTAAAGGTCAGTGTTACTTAGGCAGACAAAGCGGCGTCCTGTGGCTTGTAATCGTTCCCATCGTTGGCACTCTGTTGTTTAACATCGTGTGCTTTGCCTGCGCACTTGTCACTCTCCTGCAAAGCGCTAAGCTGGTTCGAGAAGCCACGTCATCGAGCCAGAAGGCAAACAATTCAGGGAACAAAAGAAGAGTGATCGTGTACATCCGTCTGTCTCTCATCATGGGATTAACTTGGGTTGTAGGCATTGGTGCAGCTTTTCTTGACCTGGAAGGTCTCTGGATCGTCCACATCGTTCTGAACGCTTCCCAAGGTCTGTACCTCCTCCTCTGCTTCGTGCTTAAGCGCAGGGTCTGGTTCATGTTGAGGGACAGATTCTCTTCTTGCCGTCAAACTTTTAACGATCGTTCTTTTGCAACTCCCAAAAAGAGCATGATTTTATCTCACATCACCATGGAGACCTGAGGGTCCAACAGCTGAGACTAACGATAGTGATAACTGTTGAAACCCAAGTGAAGGGGTTTTACCATTGTGTTTTAATATTTTAAATGTTTCCTACAAGAAAGGAACAACAAAGAAGTGATAAGGCTTTTTAATTATTTGTCGCCTGTTACAAATTTGTGTCACTAAGACGATGTTTGATCGTTGTCTTACTGTTACCTATGGTCGTTTACTCTTAATGTCTGTATTAGTGGCATGTGTTTCAATGCGTTAGTGTGAGTTAGATTTTGGTTGTGAATGTGCAATTAACAAATTAATGGCTTCTTAAACATTTAATTTGGCATACAGTATTCTAGATTGTCTCACTACAAAATTTTGATCAATAGCTAACTTTTTAAACTGAAAGACTATCATTCTCTAATCTTTTTAAAGTCATCGTCTATTTCTTGATTTTTTTTTTTTGGAAGAACTTTACAATGAATCTTTTTCTTTGCACCCTAAGGGGTCAAACTCATTTTTAAATACAAAAAAAATATCGATGGCATATTTTCTAAAGATAGAAACCTATAGCTTCATTTGACTAGCCACGGGGCCTGTCTTTGGCCGCGGTTTTTCGTTCTTTGAATAAAGAGCATGCAAAACTCACAATTCTGTTTAGCCAATCAACTTCGAGACATCATAATCTAAAGCCTTACCCCGGCCATCCCTTCCACTTCTCTAATCCCCACCCCTACCCCTTTACTAGCCCACGCCCTACCCCCTCCATAACCCCTACTCTTCCCTAACTCCCCAACCCTGCCCCTCCTCCCCCCTCGAGAAGCCCACCCCTACCTCTTTTGTAACCCCCACCCTTACCCGTTCCACAACCCCACTCTTGACCCCTACCCTTTCCAAACCCCACCCTACCCTCCCGCGGAAACATAGCCCCCCCCCCTTTTTTTCCAGAAACCCAGTCCAGATATAGAGCTCCCCATAATGATTACGCACAACGGCGACTTGTACGTTTTGGATTGTCAGAGATATCTCTGGGATTGTCAAGCGAGGCAAGGGAAAGTACTCTTCGTACGAAAGGGAACTTTGGTGATCTCCCTTGCACGCTGACGCTTCGTACACGTAGGCCTCGTCATATTTATTTTATTTGTATATACCTCTAGGTACAGGGTCGAAATGTAGCTTATTACCATCAGCGGGTAAAAAGGAACACGCGTGCCGAATTCCGCGTGGATCGGTTCAGGCATGCGGATTTGTATAACACACACACGCACGCACCCACGCAAGCACGCACGCACGCACGCACGCACGCACGCACGCACGCACGCACGCACGCACGCACGCACGCACGCACGCACGCATTCGAGTTTATATGTTAGATATGATTATCTGTCTTCTAATAAAAGAAATGTGTATAATAAAGTGTTTGAGCAGTTACTTGTTTTTTTTTCAGATTTTGTGGATTCTGATCGATTTTAAACTTCTTAACAGTAGCATTTATTTGTAAGGGATGAAGTAAACTAAAACGGAACTAATTTAACTAACAACAATGGCCTTGTTAACCAGATCACCATTTTTAACTTTAATCAAAGTTTCACAAATGCAAAAACATATAACAACAGATATGTACAGAGACAAGCAGCGATACAGACACGGGAACAGCTAAACTGACAGGAAAGAACGCTATTTCATCTATTATTTTGCTAGTGCTACAGCACTATTATTAAAGCATATACATACAAAGTAAGCAAGACTAAAGCACATACAAAGTCAGCAAAGATTAAAAGCACATACAGACAAAGTCGGCTAGATTAAATTATGTACAAACAAGATAAGATTAAAGCACATGCAAAGTCAGCAAGATCAAAATGTACGCAGACAAAGTCGGCAAATTTAGACACTAGAGGACAAGATAACACTCCTTGGTCTTGTTTATTCCACACTCGACGCACCCCTGAAACGTTTCCGTCCTTCCGAAGGAACGTGCGGCAGAAATAAAACTGAGCATATGAGGCATTTTGTGGAGTGGTCTTCTTGCAAGTTAGTAACAGGATACAAACCTTACTACAGGTCATGCGCACCTTACGTGCAGCAAAGAATTCATTAAAGAAAAAATATGCACTATCCATCATTCTGCTTTTTTGTGTTCTGTATTTGCAAGTGAAAAGAAACACGTGACTGCTGCTTGGAGTAAATAAAGTGACAAAGAAAACTTAACCATGCAAAACTAGACAAGAACAACGTCAACGTTTCAGGGCATTGTCCCTTCTTCGGGATGACACAAGCAGATAACAACTTAAATCCGCTCAATCAACTCTTGGCTAAATTTTAATTCCACACAATACATTTTATTGGTTTTGGTTGGTTGTTGTTTTTTGTTTGTTTGTTTGTTTGACTGGTTCGCAATCCGTTATCACTCGATTCCCTGACGCCAGTCAGATTGGAACAAACCTATTCTAAGAGCTCTTGATATTCGTCAACCAGTAATATTTGACAGTAACGTATGTTCTGCACTGGAGTATTTCGAGCTGCAGAACATTTTAGAACTTGAGTCAGAATTGTTTGACCTTTTTTGACGACGTCGGGGATCGTCCGAGAAGTCTAAATGTTTACACATTTCGTGGCGTTAATACTCGTACTTACTGTACTTAAAATGCAATTCTTCAAGTCGTCGTTTTCGAGAAAAGTAGCTGACGGAATATCTAAGGGCTTAACTTATGTATACACCTCGAAGGCCGTGCAGAAAGTTTTCTGTATGTCCTGGGATAATTTCTAAGCAGGTTTCAGAAACACAAGCAATCCTCACATGCAGTAAGTTAATTATGAAACATGCTAGGCCTGAAGAGGATTACCTTCTCTCAACTTTGCTTCATGTGTATGTCTTTCCACGGTGTAGTCGAGGGTAAGTTTACCAGCAAACGACACAAACAAATAAATTACCACCACCACCACCACCAACAACAACAACAACAACAACAACAAATTACTTTTCCAAAGAAGAAGGTGGAAGTGGCGTGATACTTTTCTTCCAAACTCTTCCTCACACTTTGAGCATTTGGAGTAGTATTGTGCATCTGTTGTGGTGACAGCATCTGACCGTCCATTTCGTCTGTTCTCTCATTCTGTCTATATTATGTTTATCATTCTCCTCCTATCCTTATTCATTCACTTTCAACAACACAGGCTTCTTTCGTTAAATTTTCAAACTGGTCTGAGTGTTTTTCATCTCTGAACAGCTGTTCATAGTCAGGATTCCAGACAAACTTATATCAGTGTACTTTGTCTACTTCTTGCTCAACGGTTTGTGCTTTGGGAGTGACCACTAGTTCTAGAGGCACGTGCTGTGCCTGAATTTGATCCGAAACACGCAGGCAGCACTTTGAAGAAAGGACATCAAACATCTCAAACGAAATCAAGAAATAGTCATTAACACTGTTTCCAAATTCGCTGATGAATGTATAGATTACAGTAGAATCGCCTCCTCTGTTTCAAAAATAATCTGTCCAATTTTCAGAAAGGTGGGGGGAGGGGATTCTATTATTTTCGTGTCTAAGTGCGAACCGTTGGTACAATGCATTCTGTATAGACGGTAATAATTAATAATGTTGTCATTTTGATTATACTGTCTTTTCTTGGTGAAAAGGATGAATAACTGTCTTTTTTCTCATAAGATAGTTCCCTTTTTATTGCCCTGTTCCTGCTGCCCTTCTACCACAGAGAGCTAGAAGTCACTGCACACCTATCTCGCTTCAATTGCTCTGAAAATGCCGAAGCAAACTTGTTTAACTTTTTAATTCGAGAATTCTGAACTGCAGTAAGCATATTATTTAAGACGTTATTTCATGTTACCTCTTCTGTGATATATTCCATTTATATCTTCTGTCTGTAGCAGTCATGCTTGTGACGACCGGGCGGTACCTTATCTTACTGGACTCGACTTCTCCAGAATTACTGGACAAACTTTTATGGTGATCTCGTAAAATGTAGATTTAATTGAGCAATCGTCACCAAAACCTTTACTGATTCAGGTCAATGGTTTCTACACCAAAGGATGACGACGCTATGAAATAATGTGAATAACTAGAGAAATCTGCCGAGGGGAAAGATTTTCATACACTGATACGTTCGCTCAGTCTCTCACAGGCAAAACACTTCTAGCTCAAGAGCCCCCACCCTCGTAAAACACACAACTGCAGCGAACTGTTATTCAACATATATTTCAAACACTAACTGGCTCAACCACATCAAATATATCTACAAATTATTTACAGAGAATCACCGTGCTCGTGTCTAGGGTAAGACGCTGCCTGATGACGTCATACCACGTGCAACAGACAAAGGAAATAATCAAATCA
>SMGT01013140.1:1052361-1078012 GCA_004794575.1 Lanistes nyassanus | reverse complement strand
TAAAAGGATTAAGAAGAAACAGATGTGAAGGAATGTGGAGATTGAATCACAAAGAAGAGGAGAAGGGCGGGAAAGACGATGTGAGTCATGATCATGTCCCCACCACTGTTGCTATAGGCGTTCAGGGCGTTGTAAGCCATGATGCTGCTGATCTCATCCCCCAGCCTCTCCTCGGACAGCGTGCGGTAGGGGCGGCGGGTGGGCACGCTGTGCATCAGCGCCGTGTCGCCTCGCTTCTTGCGCAGCACGTTACGCAGCCCGTGGTCGTTGCTCAGCAGATCACAGTCGCTGGAATGGCCGGAGCAGCCCTTGTGCCGCACCTTGTCCTGCAAGCCTAGCCGCACGTCCGTGTTGCTGCGGGCAAATTCCTGGCAGACGGAACGCACGAACAGGCGCACGCGCAGACAGACACAGACACGCAATCAGACCCAGACCCACAAGGAAGGAGTACGTTATGAAGGAACTGTGCGGAGAAAGAATGTCTAAGAGCAAGAGGTCTTTCAGATCTTAATCAGATTTGCATCGAGAGACAAGCTTTGGCGGTCCCAGTCGTGATTTCCTCAAAGGAAACACCCACCTTTGGACTTCGTGTCGATAGTAAGTATTCCTCGCCGCTACAGATACTGATAAGATAAGAAGGGATGATGACGACAACGACATGTATCCTTATGCGAGGGTATATGTGATGCGCTAGGGTGTCAATATTAATCTTTTCAAACTAATCGACGGTCCTACATAACCAATTTCCACGAAGACTGTGCATGTGGTGGTGATGCTTCTGCTGCTTATGCTGTTGAAGACGACGAGGAAGAAACAGAAGAAGATGATGTTAGTGGAGACAGAGGAGATGTCACGTGCAATGTTTTTAACGACGATAGCTACCGTACCGGCTCGCGACACCCATCCCCAGCCACGGGTGCCGGACATTTGCGGCGGGTCCGTTGTTGTTGCTGCTTCTTTAACGACGACTTGTGTAGCCACGTCCGCGAGTCCTTTTTGAACTGCTTGCCCACGTGCTCGACCATGAAGTAAGGTGAGCAGTCCTCATGCGTCCGTTCGCTGTCCAAGAAGCGCTTCAGGACTGCTGTCTTATCCACATCCTCCGACCTTGGCTTGGGGTTTTTGTGCAGCCAGGTCCGCGAGTCCTTCTTGAATCCAGGTGGCAGCATGTCCGCTTCCAGTTTGGCGGAAGTGCAGTGTCGTCTAAGCTGTCCTGGCCTGTTCTTGTTCTTCGATCTGCTATCACGTTTCTTCCTCCGTGATCTGTTATCACGGCTCATGGTGGGGGCGGTGCACAACGTCAGATACCCGTGATGCAAAAAGTTAGCTCTTGGCGTCAGAACAAACGTCATACTTCCAATGGTGTGACGTTTTCAAAACAAAATAAGTCACTTCCCTGCTCCTTGTCTGAACCTCAGTGTCGGTCAACAGGGCATTGAATATCAAACTCGTATTGTCAAAAGGATTATCAATAATTCATGCAGTATAATAATCCCTTTTCTGTGACACTAAATGGGTTTAGGTTCGTAAAGATTTCGATGGCATATGAATTCTGTTTTAGAGCACTATATATGGTCGGTTTGCCTCACCTATAATCTGATCTCAATATCTCAATCAGACGATCCTGTGCGGTACAACCTTTGCAGTCTCAGTTCTGTGTTAGATGTACGCCCGCTGAATTTAAGTTCCAGAAACTATATCCTGTTCCGCAGTCTGCGAATTGCCAGAGTATATTTACGCATTTTAGCTGCACGTACGCTATTGGTAGCCAAGCAGTATTCTGCGTATTTCCCGTTGAAACATCAATCCTGTCCTCGATAATCGTGGGTCGTTTCTGTCTGAATATCGGTCTGTACGTATGTCGATCTGTCTGTCTGTCGGCCTGTCGGTCCCCGTGCTTTCCTGCCGACTGGCTGCCTCTGTAACTGTCTGATCATCAGGTCTGTTTAAGCCCATAAAGCAGGAGATGGTATGTTCAGGAAGCAGTGGCACTAGAAAGGGGCCATGTTGCCACAGCGGCAAATTCTTTTTTTCCCCATCCTCTTTCCACCCCTGTTTCTGCTTACCTTGACTTCTTTGTTTTAAAAAATGGGAAGCCAACTGCATTTGAGCTGGAAAACACATAACTATTTCCCTCTTTCTAATGCTCTGCTTGTGGTAACCAGCAAAAATGTAATGATGTAAAAAAGGTAATGATTAGATAATAGATAATAATCAGAAAAAAAGATCAGTCGACTCTCGTTTCTCAGTCAACAATAGTCAAAGCAGAGAAATATATTTTTGTGTGCTACTCAATAGGAACTGTTCAATATAGCTGTGACTGCGCACATATTTTGCCCACCCAAGACAGCAAAACTTACTGAATCCAAAGGAAGCGTTTATTTTCCTTAATGTCACCGATAATGCTTTCTAGTACTTTGACGCAAGCTGACACAAATACGTGAAAATAAGTATGCATGATTGCGCACAAACACAACTAGTGTGGATGCTTGAGCACATATAGAGCCATGGGGAAGGAGACATTGCGACAGGTGTGTTTAGGTGGCGTCTCTCAACGTTACTATGCCCTCAGCTAGCCTGGCAAATGTCTGCGGGAATGACGTAACGCATTCACTTTCACCTGGCTCGTGTGTCTTAGACTCTGCTTCCTCGCTTCCCCATCTACTACCCGACTTCTCTAAAAACCACTTAGCCATGACATGCCAGGTCTAGCAGTGGAGGTGGGTTTTTTCAAATTCTGCCATTAAACGAATTCCTTGCCACGTTTTGAAGATCTCAAGCAGCTGCAGGGTTTGGTTCCCTATTCAGAGAAGTTTTAGCTAGTTCAGGGGTAGTTTCACTGTATGTATCTCTCTTACTCACTCTGTCTCTGTCTTTCCATCAGCTGTCTCTCACTCCATGTGTCTCTATGTCCATTTCTATGTTTCTCTCTCTCTCACTCTCTCTCTCTGTTTCTCTTACCCCCTCTTTCACCGTCCTCTCTTTCTGTCCTCTCTTCTTTCTCTTGCTTCTCCACCCTCTCGCACTAATGGCTTTTTTTTCAGTCCAGTTATTCTTTGTTCACTCCAGTATAATCTTAGTCAATAGCTCCCACGATAGACAATATTACAACAGATATCTGTCATCAACAGAAAATAAAGAGAAGTTATTCAGCAGCACATACGAACAACTATAAATAATACTGACGTTGTTCTCTCCCCTCCCCCCCCCCCACCACCTGCTGTAACCTGCGCAATTAAGTAAACCGTCCAAATCTGATCCGGCCTGTACATGACCTGGCGAAATCCCTAATCTCAAGGTTCATTTGAAAAGAATCAGGTTTGTTGTGGTCTCTCATGCATCCGATTTGTCAAAAGACTGAGACCGCTAGTGCTAGGTCATATGATGGCAGAATTTCGACACGCGCAACATCCCTTCCCTACCCAAACATTCCTCACTATTTTTTCACGTGTAGGGGAGATAAGGCATGAGGCAGTAAACAGTAAACATAAGCCCAGTGATTCAATCAATTTCGACAAACTGCACGCCACGGGAAAAGAGTCACGGTCTGTTCTATTCGCGGTTTGTCCCTTGCATTATCTGCAGGTCATCGCAAGGCCAAGAAGAGCAGGTATTTTGACTGACTTGCTGTTCTCTGTTTTTCATCTTTTCGCCAAACAGATCTGGCGTCAACGCCTACGCTAAAATCTCCCCGTTTCTGGCCAAGGTTAAGATGCACGAGATTTCTTTTCTGCTCAGTTCGTGTGCAGTGGTAAAAGTAGGGGACGGGCAGTTTCCGTGCATCAGGGTCGGGTTGCATGGACAATAATTCGTCCTTTCTACATGTATAATCGGGTATATACAGGGCTTTGACTTCGTTTAGGTTCTGCTTACCGCGACCATGAAGTGTGTGCTAGCCAAGATTTCACAAGACGTTCTGCTGGCTGTTGTAAAAGAAATCACTGCCCTGTTTCTATTTACCTTTATTTCTAATAATTTAAAGAAGAAGGGAATTGACATCCTTTGCAGAACAATATAAACACATTTGACTGGTATACCCCTCTATATTACACAGGGTGAACGGGGCTGGAGACTTTTTCTTAACAGGATAAACACCCATCCTAGTCAGCTGTACGTCTATAATTAGCCAAGGTGAAATGATAGTACATCCTAGTCTAAGAACGTCTCGACCTTAGTTGAAGTTCCTATGGTTAATTCTCGTAAATTTATTAGCCAGGAAAATCCGGTTCCATTTACCTCTGTCTCGTTTGTGCATCGTGCAGGGTGCATCGCCGCTAGATTTTTACCGCTTTGTAAAACGGGTTTCGCCCACAATTTTACATCGGACAAAATCCTTATCCTCGTCTAAACTCTATATGCTTTGCTGATGGTTTTTGATTCCTGTAAATCCGTTTTATGAGTTGAAATTTTGAGGATTTTATGTTTTCTCTGGTCATGTGATAACTTCTGGTTTTCGATTAGTCGTCAGTGGAGCGTTCTGATTTACGAATATGTGAGCAGCAACGCAAAAGCATAAATTCTACTTATTTATTTGTTTATTTGTTTCGACTGGGAGTCGAAGGCTGAGGTCTCAGAAAGCAAAGTAAAATTCTAAGCAGTTTTAGTCCTCAAAGAACGGGTGGAAGATGCTTAATATCGCAATACATGTTAGACTTGTTTTGAGAAGAGCGCCAGCGTGTTAAATGATGTCGTCCGCTAACAGGCTAACAATTTTAGATTGTAGACATCTCTGTAATTGGGGGGGGGGGCAGAGTAACAGGTACCTATACTAAATTGTCTACTTTGTGGTTCCAGTGCGTCTATAAACTTTTCCCCTATATTTTCAAGTCACTTGAACAGGGGAGGACAGTAGGGGCTGCCCGTTGCCCAGGGCAAGCAATCGTTTGTGTCGATCAGGTAGGGAATGCTGCAACCTGCCTGCCGGACAGGTACAATATTTTGTCGAACATCTACTGTGAGAGTAATGTCTTAGGGACAGTGATTCTGTAGGTGTGAGTGCAAGTGTAAAGGCATATTGTTTTGCATGTGTTTAAAGGTGTATACAATACGTTTTCTAATTTCGTTTTCAATTGGCACATAACCTGTTAAAGGTCCCGCCGGGCAGGTAAAAATGAAAGTAACGTCCTTCCCTGCTTAAAGCTATGCCACACGGTGTTTTACAAAAACATTTTTGGTCAAAGCAGTTTCAGAACAAAACTGGGGGTTTTTTTTTGTTTTTTTTTTATGTCGTGTAACATATCCGACTGTTCTTTTAGCAAACAAAGTTTCGCAACTGTAGCCTCTTGACAACTGTAGCCTCTTGAGATTTTGCAGGTAATTTCCTGTGTGAGCGTGGTTTGCACGAAGTGAAAACTGTGACGGGGCTCTCGTGATTTCAATGATCGATACGTGGAGATAGAGTGTTTGTGGGCAGATCGCAATTTGTCCACTGGGCAACATTTGTCTTGATCTGTCTTTCAACTGACTTCATCTATTCTGTCATTTGATATACGTGACAAACACAAATTTAAAAAGCCAAACAAATTCTCTGCTTTTGTATTTTGAGCACTCCGGAGAAACAGCTGAAGACTTATGAACGCGTACAACAGATTGCCAACAGCGTGCGCATGCAGACGTAAAAGGTACATTCACACATCCTCTTTCCCCTTCCTCTATCATCTTCACTCAGCGCCTCACTCACTCGCTCACTAGCACAATGTTTGAATTATGTACGTGAAGTTTATAGGGTATGAGTGTGTGTGTGTGTGTGCGTGCGGGCGTGTGGGGGTGAGTGAGTGGGTGGCTAGGTAGGTGGCTGTGTTTGGCTTTGTGGCTGTGTCTGTAAGAGGCTGAAGGCCTAAGCAATAAAGTTTTTATAATGGTTCTCTCTCTCTCTCTTTCTCTCTCTCTCACACACACACAAATGTACACACGTGCACATATGCACACACACGCACACCCGGGTACACACGCAGACGCACACACACACATGCTGGCATAGTCACGAATATATACATGCAAGTGTGTGCACTAGGTACATACATTAATATGTTTTTGCGTAAATATATACATCAACATGCATATATATATATATACGTACGCACACGCATACATAAGTATAAACAATAAAGCAGTCAGCGCTCTTTGCATCCAGTAAGAGGATCACCACATTATCACCTAGTATCAAGCAGGATGACACACGACACGCGACACACAATAAATTTGCTTCGACATTAAAGCATGCCATTAAGAAACGTGTCACGTGCCTTTATGTCACATACCACAAGCAGCATTTCGACACAAAACTTTGGACTCGACCAGCAAGTATTTGGCATTTGCTCACAAAGTCTTTAGCTAGGACACGCGTATAGGAAAGGGTTCTAAGGTAGCCTTCTATCACTCTTCTTTAAATCGAGAGGCAAGAGATAAATTAGCATCAGCCTCGTGAATGACGTGGGCTTCGAGTTATGTTCACTTGAAAAAAAAAGAAAGAAACATGTGGCACCTTGTACCTGTTAAATGTGAGTTAATAAAAGATGTTAAATCGACGTGAACTGCAGAATAAAACAAATATCAAGATTTGTTGAACTGCGATTTTAAGTCCTGCCCCTCCTGTCGTTCTGCATTGCGCAACAAGGTTCTGAAGAAGTTTGTTTACTAGTTCATATTTTTGACCAGTACCCGTGAATCCACAGAACATTTCTGCATTCATGTCTCGGGATGTATACCCTGGAACGCAAAACGTTTTGGCGTTCGAGGAGTACACCGACTTTCTTGGGGGCGATTGATTTTCTGGGAGTGAGCTGTAAAGTACGGAACTTTTTGTTATATCCACGTTATCAGTCGGGATTTTTGTACACACAGGACGTGTTCGATTCTTGTTTGAAAACATTACCATGTTGACACAAAACATTTTCTCTTCCCTCCCACACCCCGATCCCCTTATCTAACTCAGCAGCTCAGCAGCTCTCCTAGAAGTTCAGGGCCACAGGAAAGACTTCTCCAGACGTGTACCCTTGAATGTAGACGTACTCAGTTGCTCGCTTATCGCCTCCAGCGCTCAGAATTATATCTTCACGGCTTTTGCCATTGACGAGTTCTGTTGCCTTCACAGGCATGATCTGTGAGCCAGTAGAGGGGAGGGGATGCACCGTCTCTGATAAACACACGGAAAGCTGCTACGGGATAGAAACCCTAAACTTAGGGGCCATTTCGTTGTGGGGCTGGTTTGCATGAGCACTCTTATCTCCTGTTTGTAGGTGAAGGTGCACATAAAATACCCAGGGCCAATGGGCCTTGCGACCACCCTTATGATCGGAAGAGCAGCTACGAACGCTCATGCAGCCAGCCCCGAGCTGGTCGTAAGGCCTATTTGCCCTGCATATTTTACGTAACCTTTACGAATGAACAGGATATGAGAAAGCCCATGGAAGCCAGCCCAGAAAATTATTATACTGTCCACAACCTCCAACCACTACCAGCAGCCTGTCTGTTTTTAGTACAAACGTCCGCAACGTGACCTGTATAAGATTCACTAAAATGTGAACCCTTGCATGTAGTGACTTGGTTTGGTTGCAATAGCAATTCCAAAATTTAAAGAGCTAAGTTCTTTACTTTATATTACAATACCTGGGATGGGCATTCTCTCTCTCTCCTCTCTCTCTCTCTGCCACTCACTCACACGCGCACGCGCACGCGCACGCGCAGTCGCGCACACACGCACGTGGGTAACAAAGGAGACGTCCTACATGAATGGAGGTTATTACCTCACATTCACTGACGTCTCGACCTCCATGTCACAATATTTATAGCAACAGGCCGATGACGTAAAGAGCCCGTGGCGGAACTCCGCTCCCAGCATCCACACGGCTGGGAAGAAGACGGACTCCGCTGTCCTGAGCACCTCCAACGCGTGCTGCACGCGGGCAGGGTTGCGGCACACCAGGGAGACGTCACACTCCACGCACGTCACCATCGCTATCAGAAAGGGGGCGTTAAAGGCCAGCGAGATGATGCAGGCGAAGAGGGTGTCAGACATCTCGTGCGTCAGGTATACCCCCTCGCTGCGCGCGATGATGGTCCTGACCGCAAGCCGTTCGTCCGGCTGGCGATGGCAGTGCGCCACGAGCAGCGACAGCAGCGACACCAAGAGAAAGACCAAGGGCACAAATCCGAAGAACCCGAGCAGGGCCACCAGGCTTGCCAGGGCCCAGGCAGGATTGGCGCAAGGCTCGGTGAAAGCTCCGCTCGCCATCACAGCACGCGTGGTGAACACCGGCACAAAGGCCGCTAATCCAACAAGCCAGGGAAGGACAACTCCACCCAGCACCACCTTCCCCCTCACCAGTGGCGTGACGGTGAAAAACACGGTCACAACGTACTCCAGGCAGATGGCGCCCAGGGTCAAGGCCGTGATCGTGGGCACGACGAACTCCTGCAGGCCGTAGGTGAAGAACAGGAGCGGACATCCGAAGGGCCAGGTCCCGTTCTGGAAGGCCATGCAGGTATCCAGCGGTAGGAAGATGCCAGACATCAAGATGTCAGCTCCGGAAATGGAGACAACTAGCTGGTACTTGGCCGACTTGCGCAGGCGCGGCGACTTGAAAACGACGACCACGAGGACGGAGTTGAAAAGCAGGCCCAGGATGGACAACACCACGTTCTGACGTGCCCTGGCCGCTAGGGACTCCTCGTCGGAGGTAGCGTTCCCCATCTGAAACATCGGTGGCAGACCGAACGAGACGATTTCTTTAACGCTGGACAGAAAATTCTGTGAACACAAGTTCTCGCATGATTTGACAATGTCGAACAAAAACATTGGTCTTTAAAAACTGTATAAAAGAAAGAACACATGAAACAGAAAATATGTTCCAGCTTGTTATCATTAACGTAGGATTCCCAATTTTAACGCAAAAACATTGTAGTAGTATGGGAAATCCTCCAAGCGTCATTCTGTCTCACCACTTTTCGCGAGATCATGGAACACGGCACTGACAGCCTCTTCTCGGATCTCCCGGGCTACAGCAGCGTTTTGCGGTATTAACACCGAGTTTATATATCCAGTATGCACCTCTCTGCAACCGGAAATGCACCAGGTACTAACAGCGTGATTAGCTTACTCACCGCGGAAAAACACGGCGGGCTGTTACAGTTGTGTTCGTGCGTGTGCACGTGCTGCGTACACAGGCGCGTTATCACAAAGCGCAACCCGGAATGTTTATCTCCAGCACCTTGGCCAGACTGGTCTGCGCGGCAAGCTCCTGGTGTGAAGCCATTTTCTCCCAACCCCTCCCCCAACCCTCTTGCGAACTGTAATCAAGTGACCGGGAAATCCGCCGGTCGTTGCCAGGAGTCGAGGATCAAAGTTCACACGAACAAAGGAAAACACTGACAATCAGACAGGCATGCTAGGAGGTCGGCAACCAGGCAGACAAACGCAAAAAGAGACAAGCAGACAGGTAAACAACAAGATGGGAACAACGATTCACAGATTAAAAGGGAAATATAGTTATTTGAACGGACAGGGATGCAGGCAGACAGGCGGCTAGACACAAGCAGACGCCCTGATAGAAGCATTCGAATTAAAACCACGATGACAGGTAACCAGACAGATTGATGGTCTCAAACAGCAAGACAGACAAACTTAGAGACAAACAGAAATCTAGGGGTGTAGAAAAGCCGACAAAATGAAAGACAGAGAGACGGACAAACATTTAGGAATGCGCGAAGTTGAGATAGAAAGATAAACCACACAGATGCAAGAGAACATGCAGGAGGGGAAGCAGACTGACTTACGGAGATTCCAGAAGATAGCTAGCCCAGACAAAGATACAGATGGACAGAAGGGCAGACACGAAGAAAGAGGCAGTTATGACACAGGACAAGAATTTGACAATTGAGCTTGAGGATGAACAGACGGGCAGATGAATCGACAGACACATAGACAAAAGATACCCAACCAGACAAACACGCGTTGGGGGAGAGGAGTGAAATGATATCCAGCAAGGCTGTTCATGACAATTACAGGCCATTTCTCTGACCTATTTTTCTACATTGCTGCAATTTTCTCTCCGACAATTGCCGTCATATGCCGAGGGAAATTTCCACAGAGAAGAGCATGAATGAAACAGAAGACTAGCAGGCGGATGAAAAGGGGCCATGAATGTGTAGGCACGAGACCGGTGGATTGACTGACTAAATAAAAGAAAGAAAGAAAGAACGAACGAACGAATGAGCAAACTGAAGAAAGAAAGAAAAAAAGACAGACGCCCCACGGATTCGCCAGCGTGAGGACAGATGTACCAGTTGTCTGCATGACTGGCTAACAGCACACGTTGGGAGACGCATGGTACAAAATCCGTCTGACACTGCTCTGAATAACAGTGTGAGATCCTATGCTTTGAATCCCGCTTTCTCTTCTGTGCGTAAATTAAACAGCCAGGTGTTATCTAACCTGACGGGACAGGTACTTCGCTCGAACCCTGAACGGCATTCCTGGTTCCCTGTTGTGGTGTTATGCAAAGTTCAGGAGCGGGAGCAAAAAAATACCTCTGCACTTGGGGTACAGCGTTGTTGGTCTCTGCTCTAAATGTAAAACTGGTTGAGAGTTAGCCCATCTGCTTCGCTGAAAGCATGTTTATAAATATTCGTTCTGCCTTAAATTTTTAAAACCCAAAGTTGGTTATTCCCTGTTGCCCAAATCCGTCTGCAAAGAAAACATTTCCTAATAATAAAGAATTGACACAAAAGTGATTCCTACTTCTTATCGTGTCTAAATTAATTCAATGTGGAAAAAATGTTCATACACAGCTCTTTCGTGTCTGTAATGATGCAATTCTTGCAATTTTAAAAATAGATTAAGTACGTGAATGCCTCTATTTTGAAAAATTGAAAATAACGTTGACACCTTAAAGTTAATTAGGTCTTGCTTTGGGTGAAAGATGCATTAACAAACCGAACACAAAATGTCATACAGTGATGTCGCTGTAAATTTGGTATTCAGGTTAAGTCTAAAGGGGTTTTCTGACTAAATGTAGCCCCAGTTCGGGGACGTAAAGCGAACATTCGTCCGGTTGAGAAAGGTCTTAAGCTGAAAGTCCTTTCAACAATGACAGTTCTTAGACGAAAGCAACTTGTTCGAAATCGCTGTAAAGGTTGGCCTGGATTAGAGTAATTCGTGTCTGTACTTACGGTCGTAAAAACGGTCGTGGGGCCCATTTGCTCTGTGCATTTTACGAGCATCTTTACGTATAAACAGGATATACTTTCCTAGGAATGAAAGACATTTACACACGACAGCAAATAAGGCCAAACAGTATCAAAAGTGTGTGTGCGTTGCAAGATTGCATACCATTGACATAACAAAATAAAGGCTGACTGTCCTAATTTACTTTATATAGAAGAAACAGCGAAAGATATGATTAATGAACATGCACCCCGGCTTATATCAGAAGAGACTAATCATCCTGTTCATGAGTATGTCTGTAACACCATCACAAATTTTGTGACGTAACCTTCCCATGCACCGGGAACTTACCTGCAGCACAACCCGGGAGTATTATGTTCCACAGTCTACATGTACCCGGATCTTAACTGCAGCATGAGGAAGATGCTGTTTAATGGCAACAACAGTTCTTCGTTTATGCTGCCGATTTGGAGGCTAGACACAGCTGCACAACACAGTCTCCTGACCCAAACGTTTCAAGCTCACCTGGTCAGATCCGGATTACGAGTACATCTCGAAGCAGCTCGTGAAAATGCACACTTCAAGGAGACAGGAAGTTGTGAGCCGACACGTCTGCGCACATAGATCCTGTTGTTTCCTTTTTAGCACTGCAGATCCCCCCCGAACGCCCACAAGGCGGAACTTCACTCAGACTAAAGGCTACATAATTAACTGTTCGGCAAAAGCCGTTTGCTTCAACGTCGGGCAAAGTGTGACAGGCCTTCGCGTGGAGGAGCGAGGAGAGGTCTAAAAATAACTAGGTCGCTCTCTTCCTTATTTCCATTGTGCGCGACAGAAAGGGTGCTGCTATACATTCAAGGCAAACATTCTTACTGGGGAGAAGAAAATATAGGGCTATATTAGCTTCGAAGAGTTTGCTCAGAATAAAGCACCTCCCTTATTATTTGTTTGCTGTTTATACCTCTTTCCCGATTCCCTCTCCACCGTAATAATCTATCTATTCTCTCTCTCTTTCTCTCTCTCTTTCTCTCTTTCTCTTCCTCTTCTGTCTCTCTCTTACTTCCACCCTGTCCCATCCCAAGCGTATGAATTGCATGCGAATCGTTTTATCTTAAGTCTTGGCATTTGTTACAAAATAACGGCGTAGGGATCGAAAAGTTCTAAAATTGTCACTATCCCGACCTGCTGCAGCTGTTGAAATTCCCTAACCCACTGAAATTTCACTGATCCTGAGCGTTTCCTCCGTTTTGTATGAATACACCAGTCCGCAACAAATCGTTAGTCCTTTAGGCTAGTGATTTACAATTTGTGTGGCCCGACTAGATTTCTACTGGTATGGGGCCACTAGGCTCCCCTACTTCCCAATCACTGTACTGAAAGTATATAGAGAGAGAGGCAGGGAGAGAGAATGGGGGAGATGAAATAGAGAGAGAGAGAAGGCGGATATGTGCAGCTGATATCGTTACACCCCTACACACGTTGTCTCTGGATCTGGGTTAAGGAGACAAGCAGGTAAAATTCTTGCGATTTCTTCCCTTTGGTGGTTGGACACAGCTAGTCAGGGTCGTTACAGAGACATGTAGTTACAGCTAGTCAGGGTCGTTACAGAGACATGTAGTTACAGCTAGTCAGGGTCGTTACAGAGACATGTAGTTACAGCTAGTCAGGGTCGTTACAGAGACATGTAGTTACAAATAGTCAGGGTCGTTACAGAGACATATAGTTACAGCTAGTCAGGGTCGTTACAGAGACATGTAGTTACAAATAGAGAGGGTCGTTACAGAGACATGTAGTTACAGCTAGTCAGGGTCGTTACAGAGACATGTAGTTACAGCTAGTCAGGGTCGTTACAGAGACATGTAGTAACAGCTAGTCAGGGTCGTTACAGAGACATGTAGTTACAGCTAGTCAGGGTCGTTACAGAGACATGTAGTTACAGCTAGTCAGTGTCGTTACAGAGACATGTAGTTACAGCCGACGCCCCTTGCCACCTGCTCTCTCTCTCTCTCTCCGTCTCTACTGTAAAAGGAAGCTTTTTGTGCGTGTTTGACTCTACCCCTACACGTTGTCATGTCTTGTTGACAGAGTATGTACAAATACAATACTTCGAGAATGCATAGAGCTATCAGTTATAAGGCGAAAAGATAGCAATGTCTGAATACAAATCAATGCAATGCGAATACGTTATCTTCCATTAATCATGAATTACTTTTAAAGTTTTCAACAATAAACAACTGCACACTGTCCCAGATACCGCACTACACGCCAATTAAACTTAACATACGCATAGTAACACCAGGAAAGATTCGAAGGTACAGACAGGGTGCTGTCTCACAGTTTCTTTATATTTTTTAAGAGTTCAGTTTCTCTTCTTACCTTCTTCACCCAAGGTTTCGTTGGGCGTGGTTGGGTGAAACGGTTTACGACCATTAAAAATACTGCAGGAAACCTGACTGAAGATAACCACAATGCCAGTTAGTACACATGCCTCTTCCTCTTTTTTTTTCTTGATTCACATACCTGGTTGGTCTCTCATGATTGCTCAAAAGTGATATCACCTTCGTCCCTTTCTGTCACATTCTGTCTTCCATTCGTAAAAATAGTCCTAAGACTCCTTCACACTGTGTGATTTACGTATATCTTACGTGTCGAAAGGGGTCACATGATCTTCCATACAACCCTGTCATGAACTTTTTTGTCTAAACATTCATAGAATGGTTGAACGAAGTAAACAAAATAATCATAATTAGGTTGCGCTGCATTGCAATTAGTTTTTGATCCACTGGAACAGTAATTACCTTGTGTACGCCAACCAGCGAGGCTCATGCTGCGAAATACTTTTCGCTCCTTGATTCTGGAAGACAACAGATGTCTACACGCGGCGAATGAGTCAATTGAAGGCTGGTGGTTTTTATACGCTGCTTACGTACGCGCTCTGCTTTGTTTTGTATATTGTCGCTTTTTTTGACCCTGCATTGCCTCGTAAAATATCCTGCACACTGTGCACAGCGTTATTGAAGCTTTTTTGCGATTGTGTTGATTGGTGGGGTTTGTACCAAGACTTTTCTTTTCTTTTAATATTTTGATTGGCCTTGTCTTGTAAATGCTAGCATTGTACTTTACACGCTGTTTTTGTTGTGAAAGTTTTGATTTTAGTCTGGTGATTTCTTACTCTGCTGCAAAGCATTATGAGAAGACTCACGCAGACAAACGTAGCCATTCATTCCAGCTTCTTCGACCCCGAGGTACCTTGCAGTACATTACAGACAGCCTGCCTTGCATGCCAGGGTTAGCTTTCTCGGCAAAATACGTTATGCTTCCTCCTGCGGCAAGTGCATCTTTTCGACTCGCAGATACCCACTCTCTGCTGTATAGCAGCACTTTCAAACGATGAAAAATGGTTAGAGTTAGGGATGTGGGCGGGAAAGGGGGCGTTGGGAAGGGATTAAAAAGCAGCGCACGAACGTGCGCACGCACTGGTGGTGGTGGTGTGGTGGTGGTGGTGGTGGTGGTGGTGGTGGTGGTGGTGGTGGTGGTGGTGGTGGTGGTGGTGGTGGTGGCGGTGGCGGTGGCGGAGGCGATGGTGGTGGTGGCGGCGGCGGAGGCGGTGAACTGGCAAATCATAAGTGGCCAACTATAGCTAGCTCTAAAACCGGAAGTCCGCCTTCCCCACATTTGCCAAAAGTGATGCTGTTAAGCGACAAGACTCTGACGGAAACTCTAATTGCAAGACGGATAAACACCGAGACTTTTTTAAAACAAAATTAATTGCCCTTTTTATTAGAGTGTCAGATACCCATGGCGATACCTTTATAAAACAGTCTTTCATAATTTTCTAGGGTTTTTTTTAGTGATTCATGTTTCCATACATTCGTTTTTGAATGGTAAAGAAGATGTCAGTGTGTGCTCTTCGATTAATTATTTCGAAGCAGTTATTTAGCGCAAGCCACATGACAGAGTTGGTAAATTCTTGTGTGAGAAGCCTTGTTTCAGATTTTGCAATTTTTAGATTTATATTACAGATAGTACAGAGCATCTTACTGTGATTTAATTTTCACTTATGTCATTTAAGGAATCATATCGTGGCCGACATCAGTTGCAACATTTAAGTTTGGTTTTCTTAAACATGAAAAGCCTACTGTGTATGTGTGCGTCTCAGCGTGCGTGCGTGCGTGCGTGCGTGCGAGGGAGAAAAGAGACAGGAGGGAGAAAACGGAGAGAGAACTGAGGAAAGGGGAGATAAAAATGTATTTACAGGCAGTAACTCTGTGTTTCTGCTGCAGATGTCTTCTGTATACCCATCTGACTAACCCAATGATAAATTAAAACCTTTCGGAGAGTTATACACAGTCTCTTGCAGGTTTTAAAGAACAGCCCGACTGCAGTTTTTTTTAATGACTACGTTAGGCTCGTTGCGAATTGTTTCTTAAATCTGGGGTTACTTAAAATTCACTTCCATTCAAAAAATGCAAGCGATAAAATGTGTAATTAGCGTAGATGATACCAGCTTTTACATAGGGTCTATCTTGGACACCATTTAGCTCATCCATTTGCCAGCGACTTTTCGTTTGGCTTTTTATTTCTGGGGGAGGGGGCAGGGCTTGGAAGGATATTGCGCTGTTTGCTTTAATTTTGAGATTCATTGTCCCTTGTTGAATTAACCAAGACGTTTGAAAAACCTTACAATGGGGAGAAGGGGCAGTTGTTACTGTGATCAACAGAGTTAGAAATATACTGTCGTCATTAACAAACCGAAGTCCTTTCTCACAATGAGTCAACGACAGTGAAATAAATCGCGAATCAAACACACACAGGAGCAAGCTGCCAAAATACTCATAACAGCGAGACTACGCCAGTAGGCATAACACTTAAACCATGTGAGAAAATGTTTTTCAACTGGCAGACGCCCTCACTTATATGTATTTCGCCAGTTATGTGTTTTGTCTAACGACGACATCTTTCAACTTCCCCGCTGTCTCTGAAGTTCGTTTCAAGGTATGCAGCTGGGATAACAGAAATGCGCGTAATCAGTCCCCATTCAACACACACACACACACACACGGGGCAGACCGCACCTTTAGAAACATACAGACCGTTTTATAGTTTGTATATTCGTCAGAAGGGCGGTCAGATCTTGCAAGCATCTAAGGAATTAACTTACAGCGGCGATGGCCGTACAGACACTCAAAACAGCGCTGAACAGTCTGTCATCTCCAAGAGCTTTTGTGTGACGTAAAAGCGTTCTTTAGCCAAAGACTCTGCCTTTTATCACCGAAACCTCTGCGGAAGTAGACGCACTTTGTAACCATGGCAACGTGCTGGATTGAACAACTTAGCCTTTTGGGAGTCTTCCTGAATCTTTGGCGCTCGCGTTAAGTAACCAGTGCAGCATCTTTCTTATTTCTGACGTGTCTGAATAAACCATCCCCCTTGCGTATTAGCGTAAGGAAGAAATACATTTGGGCTGAAAGATGAAGGGAATGTGCGTGTGTGCGTGCGTGTGTTGTCGTTGGCGAAGGGGGTGAGAAGGCAAAGTGATCTCTAGTTGTTACTGCTGTGTGCCTTAGCGGACGAGAGTTCCTTGCCAACATACTTAACAAGTTTATCCTGCCATCGAAAGGAAAAAAACATCTCCCAGAATCCGTAAATTATGTGTCTTTTCTCTAGCTTATTTCGTGTGTGTCATTCTAAGAATGCGTACTTCTGTTTCTGTTAGACGCGAACATTCATACAGACTCATTTCGGTCGTCTCCCTTTGTTATCAGCCTTTCTTTCTTTTAGCTGCTTATCAGTCAGTCAGTCAGTCAGTCAGTCAGTCAGTCAGTCAGTCAGTCAATCTAACTGGCTGCTATCGTTATCTCTTTACTCTGTAAGACCCACATGCAAATATGCCTTTTAAGCTCTTCTTGCTGTTTGATAGTTTTTTTTAGCGAGAAAGAAGTCTCGTAGGTTAGAGTTAACATTAGGGTTTAGTGTTCTTCTGACGTTTATTTGAAGTGGACGTGTTACGGATGTTACGCCAGATTGTTTCCTGCCAAATGGTGACTTTTTTACGCTCGTTCGCCTGAATGCCTATACTAGTCATGCTCTCAACTTATCTCCCAAATAATAAACTTGTTTATCGCTCGCAACCGTATCCTAGCGCAAACACGAAACCCGCAGACATTCTCCTTACCTCTGAGGATATTTCTTGCACAGAATCAGCTTGGATCCACAGGAATGTCTAGCAGTAACAGGCGTCCACCCACCGCTCCTTGCACAAGCCTGAGGCGCGAAAGGCAGACCACTCTTGCGAGTTCTCATCTCCTTCGCTCCCTTTACAGGACCCTAACGGTTTCTGTTTTGTTCTGGTGCTCGTCTGGGTGATCGATAGCGCTGCAACGTGCACTGCTATTTCTGCTCCCCCCCCCACCCCGGCAGAGGAAGAGAGAGGTGCAGAGGGACAAGACAAGAGAAGAGTTCTCAATAATCGCTTTTTAACACCGGTCTTCGTTAAATTCATCCAGTCAGCACAATTGTTCCCTGCATTCCTTTAGTAGACAGCAAGTCTGTCTCACAATTCTTTCGATCTTTCACAGAGCTACATGTCCTTTCACTCTATTTTTGAAGAGTTCTTTGAGCAGCCCTTCTCACACAGATGGAGCTTTTTCAGCATTCGTTAAGTTGGTTGTTCACAAATTTCGCTTTTTATCTGAATTAGCTCTGCTGTGGCTTCACAGAACAGCTTTCAGCATGCATCCCTGCCACGTTGTTTAATGTGCTGTCGTTAGGCATCACCTGCTGAGTCCTTCACCCAGTCGTTTCCTGGGATGTTTTGACATTTTTTAAACTAGTGGTTCGTTCTTTCTGTCAATCCTTCACAGACCAATTTTTAGCATCTATTTTCAGCATCCATCGTTAGTCTTTCATTAATCATTCACAATGCTCTCCTTTAGCACTCAGCTGTTTGGATTTTCACTATTATGTGTTTTAGCTTTCAGCTCTGGTTTGTTCCTTCTGTCTATCGTTCACAAAGTTGTTTAATTCAGATAGTATTTCTTCGTTTTCCTTTTCACCTCAGGGTTCAGCCTCTGCGCCGTTCAGTGTGGATAGTCTTCCTTTAAGCCGAACTCCTCTTTCTCTTACCTTGCATCAACACCACCAACACCCCACTCTCTTGATTTTTCCTCTCCCTCTTTTTGCCGTTAACTGCTGGAGTCGTCAGGACTTTTCTTTCGCTCCCGCTAGTCTCCATCTGCTGTTTGCGCGGAAACCAACAAATCAATGCTGTCTGCGCGTGAGCCAGTGTGTACGTAATCCTGCAGTAATCCCAACCGCTCGAGTGCTGCTAGATTGCTTGCCCCTTTTATCTCGAGAGACCGTACCCTCCTATCTTCACCGAGGAACGTTTTTTGTTGATTGCTCACAGAAGTCAGAGATGTAACACACAGTGTTGTGTCACCGTGTATTATTCTTCTCCGGAATCCTCTAATTTGCCAAGAGTTCACGGATAAATCTGTTTAGCTGGGAATTTGCTTTTGTATAACTTCTGTTTTGAATGTCTGTTATTAACACCACTCGCTAGATATAATATCAAAGATTATATGCTACTGGTTAGCTGTACATACTTTTTGATATCATAAAGTCGTGACGTTACCGCTATAAAAATTCTCCCCTCTGTCCGCTTCTTTAGACATCTGTCACTGAGGTTTGACTGTCGACATTGCTTTTCCTTGAATCGCGCTTTCTATCATTTTCGAGGATGAGTTCGTATCTATTTCGGGAGGTGTGTGTCGGGTGGGGGTGGGGGTGTGGGGGGTTAAGTAATGGGGTTTTTAGTTATCTTGCAGGCTACTGTATCATTTGATGATTTCTTATAACAGTGAAGTCTTCATATGCACTTTGAGAAAAGGCTTCCAACAAATCGCTGTTGTGTTTGATGCGGACAGGACAACCCATTTCTATATACACTCAGTTCACATAACACGGGCGGGGTCGCTTACACTCTATACGGCATAATATTTTTAATGGATTTTTTTAAAAAGACGCAGTAGGCTAGTGGCAGACACTAAGCGCCACTAAAGTAATCTACAGAATGACGCAGACCTTTCAAAGAAGAAAGGAAATGACATCATTATGCACTTTGCTGAGACCCGAAAGTTGATTGGTGATGAGCAGAGTCTAAAGATTTGCTGCCTCAGCCCGTTCTTCAAGTAAAGGGCAGGAAGTAAAAAGAACATGTGATGCTTGGTAGCACTGCAAGAGGGGGGCTTGGATCTGTTAATTTCATTAAGTGCAAGGCACTTCGTGGCTGGAAATTATCGCTGGTACTGAAGGACTCGGCACTGCGCGTGAGTTCCTTCTATCTCAAGCAACCTGAAGATGGATTACGCATGCCCCACATTTTTTTCTGTTTGAGCAAAAACCAAGCCTAAAACATTTAACGTTTAGAGTGACAGTAATAGAATCTTTGCTCTTTAACATCATTCAAGAGCTCACGTTTTTCAAGCTTATTGTTTCATAATATTTGCACTTTTTTAACGAGCATAAAGGTAAAGGTTGGCCCGTGACCTGTTTTTAGGTCCTAGGGGAGTTGGGGTGTACACATTCCCAGCTTGTTGAACTGGGTCAAGTGTGCTGCGGTCATTGGTAGCAAACCTTCGCTGTCAGGTTTTTAGGCCTGCACTCTAACCACGCGGCAATCTGCACTCGCTGTTTTAACTACCTCTGTGAATAATCTTTATTATTATTGTTGTTATTATTATTTTCTTTATTCTCTCTCTCACTGCCGGAGAGAGAGAGACTGGGAAAGAGCTAATTTTTTTAATGGAAAGAACGGTTATTTATATATATATATAGTTGTTACCGTATCTTCGCATTGCCAGACATTTCTACAGCGTAGAAGAAAGCACTGCCTTTTGTTGTCAAAATAACACTACAAAATAGCTTTGATATCTGCTGTGACGCCATGTTCTTCTGGTCATAACTTCGTGTGCACTATTCTTCTTAATTGATATCTTCCATTACAGTGCGACAGAATAAAATTAGTATAGTATAGCCGAGGTCTTGTTGAACGCAGCAATGATATGTAACATCTCTCCATTCATCTTTACTTGGATGTATTTTTATTGATCAATAAAGCTGCACTTAATACAAATAACTACTAAGCTAGCTTGAAAGAAAAGACAGTCTTGGGTCCCCTTTCTGTCACGAACTATAAACAAGTGAAACAGATTGCATCACACAAGTAGATTGACAGCATAACCCAAGCTACAGCAGTCAGGAAGGCCCAGCTGCCCATGGGAACCCTACCCTTTTAGTCAAAAGTCCCTAGTTTAGGGAGTATAAAGAGGCTGGCACGACCAGGGAGGGGGCTTTCTTCGCTTTTGGCTTTTTGAGGCTTTTGGACAATGGACTGGCCGGAGTTACGATGCTGGGGAAGGATATGGAGACAGTAGCACTGGGCGTGTCGAATAAAAAGTACCGAATCATAGAGTATTTGTGGACTTCTGTATTCATGGTGCCGCTCTACATAATATTACAAGGGCCCCATCCGGTTAACAAGTGAGATTATTGTAAATAGGATCGTTGGCTTGCTCACTTGATGTTACCAGCTGATTGGTTTAATTCGAAAGGGTGATAATTCTATAGATGATGTAGACACACGAGGCCTGTCCCCAAGAGACTTAGATGATTTTCTAAGTTTTAACAACTCCTGCTTTAAGTCCGTACACATTTTACTTAAAGGAGTCCTAAAATCGGTTTCACAATTGCAAAATGCAGACTGGTTTTAGTGTCAACCCTTTTTCGCCAACGCTTCAGTTTTGTGCAAAGGCGACATTCTGTTCGCACTTTATAATCATGAGTAGAAAGAAAAAGAACGCAGACAACGTAACCAAAAATAACACAAAAGTCCAGTAACATAATGGTCGTCCAACCAATGATGCTCTGCTGGAGAATTTTCATTCAGCTCACTCTATCATACACGTGCGCCCCCGTTTGCAACCAATAGAAAGACAAAAATAGTCATATTTGCCCATCTCAACAGAACAATAAAAGTGTCACACACAGTCATTTTATAACAATAAAACTTATTGTCTTGACAAAAGTCAAAAAGACCCATCGAAACACGGGGTGCTCTGGTTAAGGGGTGACGGGAGTTCACATGCACAAATAAGCACCATGCCTCAGGGTTAATAAGCAATGGTTCTCCAGACCTGTGGTACATGTATAAATACACTTCACGTCCACCGAACTACGAGCCAGAGGTCTGTGGAGCTAGACGATGGACAGACAGAGGTCTAATATCCAACGTTACGTATAGAAGCGGCAGTTTCTATCCAAAAAATCCCCACAAGAAGCCGCCGAACGTCATCAGTATCAAGGCGTTGACGTTGACAAGCCACTTCCACTGCCTGTCCTCTCGCACCGACATCAGCAGCTTCTTCTGGTCCCGCTCTTCTTCCTGAGACATGTCCGTGTCGCGAGGCCGTTCGTAACCGCAAAACGCGTACAAGAAACGTCGCCAAGCGGGTAGCTTTCTGTCGTCTGCAAGGCAAATGTCGATGACTTACATTTCAAACAGTCTTTCATCATGCGCTATTTCGTAACTTTCTGTCTTCCTTTCTTTCGTTCAATCTTTTCCTAATTTGAATATTTAGTAGTGTAGAACGTCTCATTTCTTTGCAGCCTCGTGAGAGCGATAATCCCCGGGGAACCCCCCCCCCCTTCCCACCAAGGACTATTTCCTGGGTTTCTCTTTCAACTTTTTAAGTGTGACAGTTCATAATTTACTGCGCACATATTTCTAAAAATGCGCTGGTATGAGCGTTCTTTAGTTTCGCGCATACAGTTTTGAAAAAGACCGCTGCATACAAAGTAAATGACAGACGTATCTTCCTTTGCCTCATGTACCAAAGATGTCATCCTGTCAGATCTGTCCTATTTTGTCCGATGGGCGGCTGTCTCATCGAGCAACTGATCCACCAAGTAAAGCAAACAAAAGTTTAATTAGTCATTTATTTAATGTACCTCTAACTTCCGGTGTAACAGCCCTAGACGCCTCTATCGTGGCTTTGACCTTCTCGTGTCTAGCCTTTTCATCAGGAAATTCCTCTCGCTCTGCGCTGCTGTGACGTGTCCACCAGGTCAAGCGAACCAGCTGTGTGGAAGATGGATAGTGGAGGGACGTGTAAGTAAACACACGGATGGGCATAGTGAGTGGATGGATGGATGGATGGATGGATGGATGGATGGATAGATGGTCACATCTGCTCCTCTAGCAGCTGCAACTAACTACCTCTGCATCGAAATGTTCAGCAAATCATTAAACAGGGTGTTAAAATGCAAATAAACACATCTCTCTGGTCACGACTGTTCATACATATATGCATACACAGCCCGCCAGCCAGAAGGGCTGACACCCACCCACCCCACACACACACACACACACACACACACGCCCGCGTGCACGCACGCCCGCGTGCACGCACGCACCCATGCAAGTGTCTAATAAATATGCATGCATATACGTGCACATGCGGTGGTTGGGAGAAGGGGCACGAACCATATCCTGGACTCTTCTGTCTGTCTGTCTGTCCAGATACATCCATACACGTACATATATACCTATCCATTGATACATACACACACGCACATATACGCACACACACATACATACACGTACATACACATATATTTAGACAGACAGACAGACAGACAGAGAAGCAGAAAGATCTGCCCCACGTCTACCCCAGTAATAACTCACGTGCGTTCTATCGATGGGCGCTGTGAGGACTGTGACGACAATGGTGGCCACGAAGGAAACAACGAAGAGGATGATTGTGAAGTGAAGGAAGTGAATGCGGCCGATGATGGTCGGTCGTCTGTCCTCCTCCCCGCAGGCCGGAGACCCGTAGCCAAAGTCCAGGCCCATGCGCACCAGCCCCATCACCAAGCCCGCCATCAGCCCCCAGAAGGCGCCCTCCAGAGGGAAACAGGGAAGGGAGATAATTTCGTGGCGTCAGCCGTGGCAAGAACAGCAGCGATGTTAGTAGCAGTAGGAATAGGGCTACTATAAAATTATAGTAATATAAGCTGTGGAAATGGCGGGGTTTCATAACGCCATTTTTTCGATCGTACTCAGCACTGTCCAATGACGACAATCTAAATTCCCCATATTTTCCACCACAAGCGTATGTCAGCATCAGGAATGTAAGAACAGCGGTTAGTTGGTTATTTTAGAGGGACACCTCCCTGTGCTTTCAAACTATCGAAGGATCTACGTTGATCAAAACATCAGACATGCTCACAGTGCGGTATCCATGGCCCGACCGCTACTCCGGATTAAAACTAAATTTCTTCTGTAGCGATATATGCAAACTGCCTGCGTCTATAGTAGATACGAATCTTTAATCTTGTGCTTTGCTGTTGTTGCTGCCGTAACAGGCAAACAAACGAGACAGACGGCGTAATATGAACAAACGAAAATGATAGTTAAACCAGGGGCATACGTACTTGTTCGTTTGTTCTTTCCCACAGAATAGCGAGCAGAAACAGAGCCAGGATAGGAGGGGCGAAATACCCAGTAACCGCCTGGATGTAGTTGAAGAGTTGCCCCCCTTGGGAGGCTTGCAGCACGGGCACCCACACAATGCTGAGCCCTATGAGGACTACGACGAACACTCTAAGAATATCACGCAGCACAGACGCACAGACGAACACACACACATACACACGCACGCACACACATGCGATCAGTTGTATATACAATTTCTGCATCAGCTTAAAGTCTAATAGTGAAAATAATGTCGCATTTATTTTAACCTCTAAAGGAAACGCATCAAAATGTGCTTGTTCATTCTGTTACCAGCAGTAGGTTGTGGTTTTCTTGTATCCTATTGATTTTGTGTCTCGTCTCAACACGTGTTCGTTCCACAGCATTGGGGGATGGCAAATTTCGCAAACATTCACAGGTAATAACAAACTTTTTGTGGTATTTGGTGATCAGATTTGATTTTATTTGTGGTTTTTCCCGATTTCACTAAAGGAGGCAGAAGCATACAAAGCAAATAGCTTTTCGCTGTTTCTCTGTCACATTTTCCGAGAGTGTCCTAAGAAGCAAGCGAATTGTGAATCCGTTACCTATTTTTACACTGTACAGAGAGTCTGCACGTTTTCATTTGTTGTATTAGATGGCTGTACCAGTTTCAGTTGTATATTTTTTTGATATTGAAAAAAAACCTTTTCCATTTGTTTAAATTTAGTAATAAGCTCAGTGAACACGAAACTCTCTACGTAAGCATTAGCCTGTACTACTCTGCGCGAGAAACAGATGCCATATCTCAACCCTCTAGTTCCAGTGTCTGGGATGGAACGAAAATGCTAGAACCTGCTGATTGGTTCTTGCCAATAGACAACAAAAATACCGAAAAAGATCCATTGCAGAAACAATTTTGCTCATCGTCCATTATACGTAAACTTTCATGAAGGTTGTCTCCCTCCAACAAAATTGTTGACTTGTCAGAAAGTTTTTAAAACACTTTTTTAAAAAATTGTCATATACTGCATTTGACTAACACTGATCTTTTGTCATCATAGATCAAGACAGTTGCATAAAAACGCAGAAACAAAGCAAAACAAGCAAGCAAGAAAGCTAACGAGCAAGCACACACACACACACACCACACACACACACCTGTCCATATGTAAACCTGTACGTCAAATACACAGGGTGAATGGACTTAAGACCTTTTTGATGACCGTAAGTGCAGATGCGAACACTCATGCAAGCCAGCCTGGGTCTTCATAGTTTGGTTATTGTACAAGCGAGGAACTACTTTCTCTCCATGCTGTTTACTTCCACTGCTGTAAGGATAACACGAAAGAAAGTTTTACCATTGTATCATCCGTCTTTGTTCATTTGGTAAGCAGGCCGCTGACAGAGCAAACCCCCTAATTCCTGTTTGGCCGCTGGCATGCAGACATTGCGCATGCGCTGAAACTAATACTAAAAAGGGACATTCACTCTTGACCCAAGCTAAACACAAAAATTAATAAATAAAACGACAGCGAGAGAAAGTTCCAGACCTGCCCACCACCAGCATCTCAGCCTCCGTGGCAGTGGACCGAAACCGCTTCCAGATGTCGATGGTGAAGATGGTGGCTGAGCTGTTGAACACTGACGTCAGCGATGACATCAGCGCTGCCATCATGGCTGCCAGCATGACGCCTTTCAGGCCTGGGAAATAGAAAGTGGGAGGTGGGGGGATCTTAGGTTAAAATTATCTGTGGCCTCGCTGGTTTCGTATGACGGCTATTGAGGAGAACACTGAAGCAAAGAATAATTAGATATCGATTGAACCGATCGTCTTTATCTTCCACGAGAGAAAAATGTCAAGGTTCAGTAACATTTACTTTCACTTTTTATCTGGTGACAGCTTCAACACTTCAAACCTTTTAGGGGAGGAGGGTTGGTGGAGAGGGCTGGGGGAGGGGGCTGGGGAGGGG
>SMGT01013140.1:1033275-1052290 GCA_004794575.1 Lanistes nyassanus | reverse complement strand
GGGGGGGGGGGGGGGGGGGGGGGGGGGGGGGGGGGGGGGGGGGGGGGGGGGGGGGGGGGGGGGGGGGGGGGGGGGGGGGGGGGGGGGGGGGAGAGAGGCTTTGTTCTTACCTTTCATCATTCTGTAGTGTTTCAAACATAGGTTAAAACAAACGCTAGACTATATGTTTGTTTGAAATTTTTATTGCTTCTTTCGTTGTATATTTGTTTACCTTTTGTTGCTTGTTTTCTTTTTGCTTTGCTGTATTTGCAGTGAGTGAGCGAGTGTTATTTGTTTTCTCATTCCGCCATTTGTTTGCAATATCTATCTACCGGAATGTATCTTGAATTACACGCTACAGTTGACAAGTAAGTTTGACAGCTTACCCCATTTCATTCTGTTCAAAGTACGCTCGTATAGACAATCGTCAGGTAAAGAAAAAGCAGACAATAAAATTTTTATGAAGAAAATTGACCTGTGGGCATCAGCTCGATGACCAGTTTAGGGTAGGCGATGTTAGTGCAACCTGCCGGGTTTTCACAGACCATCTTACACTGCTCTGGGTCCACACAGCCCACCTCATCTGCGAAATCACATTATTATATGACGTCAGAAATGGCGATTTCCATCCCCTGATGTAAGAGCTGGCTGAAAGTTTACTCGGCGTTTTTTACAGACGGGTTTATCAGAGAAAGTGTGTGTGAGAGAGAGAGAGAGAGAGAGAGAGGGAGAGAGAGGGAGGGTGAGAGAGGGAGGGAGAGAAGAGAGAGACAGAATTTTTGTTTGATTCAACCTTTTAACTATTCACAACTTTAGCCTCTAGATTCCCTCCTTCCCTCATACCTCGAACTCCCTCCTTTCGCCACCTCCATTCCATCTTTGAAAAGTTCTTTACTTCTTTTTTCCTAAGCCCTTGATGTTTTTCTCAACATCCTCCCCACGTCGCTATCTTCCGCTCAGCCAGTCGCAATTGCCCCTCATCGCCCGCTAACTCGGCTGTCTTTAACACCAGCTGTTCTAGAAATACTTCTCTGTAGCGATTACCTGTCATCGTTTTTTCACCCAGAAAATAGGTGTGTAGAAATGGCTGGAAGCCCCACCTGAGTCCCTATCACATCCCCTAATCTCGGTCATATGTGCTTGGTTATCAGGTTCTCGCACTAAAGCCCTCGGCGATTGTTTCCTTCTGAGAAACAAAAGAGTTATTGATAAACCTGTTTCTCGTCTCCTAGATACTCGATTTCGCGGCGCCAGGTGTATGGCTGCATAACGAGCGAGTACACAGAACTATCTGGACAGCTGAAGCCCGAGGACTGGTCGAGGGGACACGAAGGAGAGATAATTTTAGCATGTGATTCGTGTCCAGATTCTATTAATCCTTATTAAAGTTTTAATAAACCGATTGATACTTTCTCTTTCCTCCCATTCCCCCACCCCCCTCTTTTCTGTGCTTCCCTCCCGCGTTTTTCTTTCTTCACCTATGAAGTGTACAAGGCATAGTATGCATGTGTGGCTATTGATATACATATATATGTGAACATTTTGTGTATTGTAAACTATAAATAATTGTAGAGTGAATTATTCTTAAAAATTCAATAAATACATTCAATTTGTAAAGGTAGTCTTTGTTTCCTCTTGTTGGAATCCATAAAACACGCTAACCATTAGTCGAGAATTTAATGAACTCAAATATTATAATGCTGCAGTAACAACACTATCCCCAGCAGAAGCAGTGGGGCTGTTGTGGTGGACATGATTAGACATAAATATGAATAAGTTTAGTCAGTAAATCGACTGCTTGTAGATCGGTGGTATGTTGATATTTCTATTAAAGTATGATAACAGAGCTATGTAGCGAACACTCAAGCAGCTCCCATCTGTGGACTCAGAGTAGATAAACAGACTGACAATGTTTCAAAAACCGAAATCTTGACAGGTAGGAAATATAAAGATTTTCTTGAAAGGTGTGTCTAGAACTGTACAGAGCAACCTGTTCAAAACACTTTCGGTTTATGCGTAATACAGAAAAGCCATTTTCTCTATCCTGGTTCCTTGGCTGTCTGGCATTTACATTATTCTACTTTAAAAGGCCCTTCACATCTGCAGCTGCATACTTTACTCACCAGGGAAGAGAACTCTGCTGATCATGCCAGGAAAGACAATGGTAAAAAGCGGTAACACCTTCAGGTAGGCAGCCAGAATGGCTCCCCCTTTCACGTGGTGCATGTTCTTGGCCGCCAGGGTGCGCTGTACAAGTACCTGAAACATCAAGGAACGTCAGTAAATCTTATTGTTGGCTGTTGATCTTTCCTTCTTTCTTGTTTCTTTTTTCTTTTTCTTCTTTCTATTTCTTACTTTACCAGAAATGTTCTGATGACGAGACACAGGAAGGAAGGTAAGCGCAAGGTAAATTTTGTATGGTCCTTACAATGCTCAAACGAGTCCAGTAAAAAAAAATCACTAGTAAAGAACTGGTTCTGTCTTCTCAGACTAAAGCATATGTTAGTTTTGCCAGAACTTCATCGCTTTTTCTGTGCAGACAGGAATGTCAGCTATACTGTTGATGGCGAGAAGATAAATCTCAATCGAGATTGGACGAAATCTACGTTGCAAACAGTTGAACCAGTTCTTTTTGAATGTTTTTATGCATGTTAGACCAAAGATATCAGAACGGCGTTAATCACAAAAAGAAGGTTAAAGACACCAAACACATGTCTTTCAACAAAAAATAATAACAATAATAACAACAACAGCAATACAGCTGATTAGTAATCCAAACATTACGACTGTTTAGAGCGCATCTGCAAAAAAAATCTTCACTTTACTGGTTTTATTAGAGACACATTGCATCAAGGCAGTCGGTTCGTTGCAGGAATAACCTCGATCCTTTCTTTGAATAAGGATGTCTATAAAGCCTCACGGTGCCTTGGATCCTTCTAAAAGAGTGAACGCTGATTCTGTCAGCTCAGTGTCTGTCTCCTGCTGAATACCCACTCGAGGTCTGCGAGACTCGAAAAGAATTTTTCAGTTTCTGCAAACTTTTCGAAACTTTTTCCTCTTCCACTCCCCCACCATCTTCTCTCTAAATGCGCATGAAGGCCAGGACAACCGTTTACACCTGTTCCTGGAAAGTAATTCCGCTTAGAGTTCTAACAGTACTTCACCAATCGATCGTCTGCGAATTCTTGTCAGGCAATTCGTTCTTCAGGCGAGGAGACGAAAATGACTGAGTACCTGATCGTTACAGAAGTACCAGCTGCTGAGGATGCTGATGCCAATCACGTTGCCAGGCCAAGGAAGCTCGTCAGAGTCTGCAGGCTGCAGGAGATGGAAGGCGTTGGGGTTGGGGAATCCGCACGTGCTGTTGGGAACGACCACCTTCGGGATGCTCTGAAAGTACTTTTCACGCAGCGCGTGCAAGCCGCCAACACGAACGAAGCCTGGAAATATTGGATAGCGAAATGGATCTGGACCTGCCAAACTTATTTAATAGGAAATTAAAACAACGATGTATCTGTGTGTGTGTGTGTCCTTACGTTTAAATAATCAATAACCACCCACGATAACGTTAATATGACTTTCTTTACTTTCCAGCTGGTACCTTTTGCTTTCGATGGGCCCTCATTTTGTTTTGAAATGCATAAATTAAACGAGCATATGAGTACTGTGATTTGAAGAACTTACTTAGAACCATGAGAATTATGGCCCCTGCCACCATTATAACTGTCTGTAGAGTGTCCGTGTAGATCACTGCCTTCAGTCCACCTGCAAATGTTAGCAAAAAAAATAAGCCCACCACAAGCTGTAAGAAAAAACACTCTGAAAAGCAGCTCAAAAAATACAATTTTCCGTTTAATTCTTACCTTCGATTTATACCTGCATTTGACTATTATTCTATTTTGACACATTCTGGAAAAAAGTAAGATATGCAAATATATATATATATATACTTCCTTCCCCTGAAAGCCATCTGACAGGTGCAAACCGATAGGTAAATTTGAGCGCTTTCACGGGGTATCCCACTGCCAGGTGAGCATTTCGTTTCATCTCAGAACTAGAGCACAACGTGACAGGCTCGCAGAGAGCAGAATTGCAAATGAGGAACAAAGGGAAAGTTGTCTGTTCGCGTTGGGGAAAAAAAACTTCTGCCGCTTTCTTGAACAATTCCTACAGATGTACGTCTGTAGTTTGAAACACAGTGGTCCGGTGACCCGGGCCACTACAAGTGTTGCCGGGCCGTTAAAAATCACTCGCCCTATGGCTGTAGTCATACAAATAAGACAAACCAGCCTGTGGCGATAGATATTTTGATGGGCAATTGTTACTAGCCCGACGGATTTGTGAACCGTTTGCACTATAACCATACGACAACGCGAAAAAAAGCAGGCATTGTAAAAAAGTCTGTTGTCCAACAAATGCCGTCTCTTTCTCTGAATGCTGCAACGCATCCCGCATGTGCTCAAACCTCACGTACTGGGTTACTTAAGGGTCATTTACACGATCCAATGTTTCCAGCTTTGAGAGCAATGTTTACCATATATGGAAGTTGAAATGATGACAGAAAATTTTCCAAGGGCCCTCTCATCATTTTACGCGCAATTATCTTGCAGGGGCTCTAAATATCGCAATCAGAAAAAAAAATCTTGCTATCTAGCGCGGAGTAGTCTAGCTCGTCAATTAATAGAACTTTGGCAGCAGCATCCCTGGATTTATTATAATTCATCGCCGGATCACGTGATGGTCATGTGACATGAGGTTGCTGGTAAAATGTTGCAGGTTTCTCGCACCGTGTTCGGAGAGTGCTAGGAAATGTTTTCTTTTGATGTTGCGATTGTTGAGACCATTGCATCGTGTAAGCAGCCCTTTATGAGATGGCTTTCATCTTTTTGAATACAGGTAGCCGTATATTAAGCTTCTCCACAGGAAGGGATGTAGGAGTGCACGTGCGCACCCACTCTCTCTCTCTCTCTCTCTCTCACCAATTTTTCTTTTCTTCTTTCCGTTCTTTCTGTCTCTCAAAAGAGCACAGTGTAGTTATCACATACAGATGCGATCTACAGTGTGTCGACAGCACGATTGTCTCACCGGACACAGTGTACACCGCCGTGATGGCAAGAAGCACAGCGATGGCCAGGTACATGTTCCACTTTAAGGCCTGCTGGATAAAAATGGCTCCGGCGTAGATGTCAGCCTGCACACACACACAGTTCGCTTTTAAAATCAACACGTCCATCTGGTGGGGGAGGAGGGACATTGTTCTTACCTTCGTATTAAACTCAGGCCGGATACTCAGTGTTTAACAAACGGAGCAGTAATGTTTATTTACGACTTTCAAGTTCCGTGAAGCTAGCGACTGTTGGCAGGTAGTTGAGGTGCTAAAAGGGATATCACAGCATAATAAGGCTTTTGCTTTCTTCGTGAATGTTTCGCTGCAGTACGACATCCCTTTTCGGTCTTCTGCTGTTTCAACCAAGCCCCTGCCAACCGCTTGTGCCAGGAAACTATATAAAGGGCTATTTCTGTTTCAGATGTGAGACTAAGGTCCATCTAGAACGCAAATTAAATTTTCAAATTCGACAACTAACTTACAGTAGTTTCTCTTTAAATCAGCATTTTAAAGAATTTTACACGAAAGAGATCGCTTGTGGAGATGGCACCTACAGAGATCTTGGTGAAGACGTAGATGATCAAAGACAAGACCGCCATGTAGACCTGTAACCTCTGACCTCCGAATCTCTTCATAAGGTATTCTGGCATTGTGTAAACCTGGGAATACAAGAAAAGATCCCTGTCAGGCATCTTCAAGCTTCTTACCCGCCCTTGGAGTGATCTGATTCAAGGCAGTGGATGTAGGTTGATGAAATAAAGCGTACATCTGTTAAAAATAACAAAGTGAAGGCTACTCACGCCACTCGCTATGTAGACTGGTACAAAGATCCATCCAAGGAGAAGCAGACAGTATAGTCCCTGTTATATATATATATATAAAACGCGATGAATTTCGAAGTCATTTAAAGAATTATCAACGTAATTGATACATTTCTTATACTGTATGTGCCAAGTATTTTACCCACAGTTCTGCCCTACAAGATGGATATATTGATTATTTTACAGCGTTGGGCTGTAAAGTGACGCTTTTGTCGTCAGACAAGACTATAGCCCTACACTGCTTCCCCATACACATCTCAGATATTCTGTGCAAAACGCTCAAGTTGAGGAGTCGCAGCGAAAACCTCTTTCAAAACTGAAGTCTCGCTGTCGCCAGTTGAACCAGTTCCCTCACCCCCAGCAACTTTCTGATTCGGGTTTGGCGAACCGTGAGAAGGACTTTCTAAGACGTCGCGAAAATCCGACACTGAAGGACTTTTAGGATGAATAGAACGGGACAGAAGAAGTCGATGCATGGATTAGCTTGACTAAAGGGGGTGTATAGATGTATATTTGTAAACGTTAGAAGCTGTGGTCGCCAGGGGAATGTACTGCGGCTATAAATAGCTGTGCGAACACCCATCTATCTATCTATCTTCTATCTATCTCACACCTCTCACGGATACACACGCACGCGCATGCGCACTCCCGCGTGTGTAAGCCCACGCTTGCACGCACGTTCAGCTCGTAGCTGGCCACGGCGATTCCGTTGGCAGCCCCAGTCCCAGCCAGTCCCACAAAGCTGCCGCTCCCAATGTTACTGCTGAACAGGGACGCTCCAATCTGTCAGCAAAGAGCAGGGGGTTATAAGCTTGAATGGCTCCAAGCGCAAATACAATTTTAACTTTTCTTGGCCACTTCAAAAGTACGAAACTACCTGCAAACAATCTGGTATGTAAATCCGTCTCGTGCTTTTACAAGAAGTACGTTCGTATGTGCACAGTATGTAAATCTTTATAATTTTCATTTGGTGTTAATTGACATACGGTTACTAGTTTATTAAGCAGATAACTTAATGCCATCTCGTTTTCTAACTTTACTTCTTTAAAAGACACCTTTTTTATCATATATAGATAGATATAATTATCACATTGACTGAACTTCAAACAAGAAAACATTTTGGTAGAGGTTCTTAATTACGTAGTTGTTAAAACAAGATGTGTCTTTATCCAGAGATATATATATATACGTTTATCTCTCTCTCTCCCTCTCTGGATATATACACTCTGAGTATGTGCGTGTGCGTATGCGTGCGTGCGTGTGTGTGTGTGTACGCGCGTGAGTGCGTGTAATATCTAATTGCTGCATTTTGAAGTCTGGCGTTAGAAGCAGCTTGTTTGCTTGCTTACTGCAAACCAGAGGATGTCGCGCCCGGCAAGAAAGTAACCACTGACACTTCCTCTCTGCGTCCTCCATGTTGCCTGACCAGTAAATAAATACATACATAAATACATACATAAATACATACATACATAAATACATACACAAATACATACACAAATACATACATAAATACAGCTTGTCGATTGTCTTTAGACAGTAACTTTCAACAGGAAAATATTACATGAACAGTAAAAGATTGAAAGCGCAAACGATTGAAACGCCTTCATGTGTCACATGAGAACTGTGATGTAAACGAATAAACAAACGAACAGAGAAGGATGGAGGAATTAAAACTGTCCCTGCTGTGGGTGCACTTGAGCACTTCTAAGTGTAATTATATCTACATATTACTGTAGAATAAAACAATAATGTGGAAATAATGTTGTGTAGCAGTGACAGTGAGGTAATCGTAATGTGAGTGTAACTAACAACGTGCTTAATTTATTTCTGGAACACAGAAAGAAAGGGTTGAACAAAACCCTCTTGTCACCTTAACTGGCCTCGAGTTATGCTCATGACGATTAATTAAAACATTATCTTAGAAGACGATTTCAATATTAAGACTTCGACAAGTACATCAAACGAAATTCTTACCCACAGTCCAGTCAGCATGCAGAGGATGAGGTAGATGACTATAACGACGAGATCAGCGGTGCCAACGCCCCCTTTCGCGAAGGCTGTCCCCAGTCTGTCAGTAGAAGAGTTGACGGCCGCCATTTCCACACTTTGTGACAACAACACAAGGTGTGTAGTTTAAAGCACACCTATAGTCATCTGGACCACAACAATTAATCTGTCTTCTATCATTAGGCTAACTGCTGGTCTCTCCATTTCTTCAGACAACATCACATGCATTTCTAAACGAGTAAAGAAAACATCCGTAAAATATGGTCATTACCACGTGTTTTCAGCCTCCCGTGTTTGAAAAAAATGGCCTCAGTATTTTCTGTACTTGCTGATTTCACATGATCTCTCCTAACACTGTTGTCCGGTTCAAGGTTAGTGAAGGTCCAGGATACATGATAAAATGAATGCATCCAGTTACTGCGTTCGCACCAAAATGTTCTCTTCTCTCTCCACTTTATCCTCTCCCTTCGCTTTTTAAGGGAGTTTTGCTGGGGTGGGTGGGAGGAGGCAACCTTTAGATAACTTGTTCTTAACACGGCGTTGTATGAATATCAAGCAACAACGCTTGATAAAATGAATCTAGAACAAGGAAGGCTTTGCAAACCTAAGTATAAGAACACACGCACTCACACGGCTACGCATACACGAAGATAATAGTGATACGGGGTTCTGTCATGGGTCATTGTTTGCTCGAAACTCAGCGGTTTCCTGTCTCCTGTTTTCACTAACGATAACCTTGATCTAACCACCAAGTAATGAGCATGCAGCTGTTCGCCCGCCATTGAGTGAACCATGACACGGAGGGGACCCAATAGCGCTAAGAACTTCTGTGGCTTTCTCACGTACCTGGACTGGGGAGCCGGCAAACACCACGAAAGTGTCACTAGAACGTTTGACACAGGTGTCGACTGGATTCTACTAAATCACTGCGTGAGTAAAAGCAATGGGTAGGGGATAATTTAAACTTCTCCCACCAAAAATGTTTATTTTTGTCAAAAGTGGAACATATGCAAGTCCTTGATGTTCAGACACATATCTGTGCTATAGTCGCGTTCAGAAGTAACAGCAGACATCTTCCCATCTAAACTGGACTAAATGTTTACTGGAAATCTTGTTTCCTGCCACCTAGTCGAACCGTTTAAAACCCAGAATTAGGTGTTTTTCTTTAGACTCGTTTCATTTTGAGAAGAGCAGAAGACCACAAATATGTCATCAGAAGAATCAGGGATGACATCGGACAAAAATGACGATATCGTAATGTCAAAGAATCTGAGTTAGACTGGAGAAATCGGCAGGTGCGCGCTCTTACCGAATAAAAATATTAATTAATGAACAATAATAATTATTTTTATTATCATGAGAATTCCCAGTAAACTATGCTAGAGGGAAACATTACCTTAAGCTTTTTTTCCCTCTCACGTGTTAGCCATATTAAATATTGTAAATGTAAATATATTTAACCTTTGCGTATGATATTGAAGTTTAAATGTGTATTTTTCTTTAAATTTATGTCAGTGCTGTTGCCATTCTGTTCAATGGTGTACTGGAATTACGGCTTCCGAATGACATTAGTACTAAGGATTTCCTGTCTGGTATGAAAAAAGGTCCGGTGGTTGGAGTGGGGTGTATGGCTACACCATGCGGTGCTGCATTGGGTGACACCAACCCTCACGACACCGCGGTGCACGTGTTAAACTGATTTACCACCAGGTGAGCACGGATCTTTCGTGTCCTTGCTCACAGGTACTGGCCCCGTCACCTGTAGCGCTTGTCTCGGGGTTGCTCGGGCGATATAACTAACCTTTTCCTGTCACCTGTGAAATCAGAGCGAACTGTACCGCCACCTGAGACGCATGGACACGCATTAACTCGAGGGGGAGTGAGAAGTAGGTCAGGTCATACTGAAATAATGCCTCGCTGTCCTAAAAGGAAATTACAGGCAGATCACTCATGTGATGTGTGGGAAGACAATCTCCCATATTTTGTTTTCAGTGGGATTCTGTAAGCCCAGATACATCGGTTTTTCAAACCAGGATTCTGTCGAAGTGTGGGCTTCATTGAAAACTTCTTGTCTATCGAGTAAATATTTATATATTTAGTAAATATCAGCTTGAAGAATTTTTAGTTATTAAAGGCAATGTTGCAATCGCGAAAACAAATATGTGTAGAGGTAGACGGATACATGAAAATTCATTTTTCTAAAGGAGACACAGTGACAGCAAGACATACTCACAAAAACTGCACGGGATGTAGACTTGTTAGAGACACGGGATCAGAAATGTAGCTGTTGTCTGCGCTGGAGTGAGAAAAATCCACTGCCAGCAAATCCCCACCTCATGCATTAGCACCTTGGTGGACTGCTGTCTCCTGTCTGACTGGCGATCGTCACCAAGGCTTCAGAGAGCTCACTGCACCTGCTGCACGAGGTCGTATCGTCTTCATTTACCTCCTCCCCAGTCCCACACTCACCCACCCGCACTCCGCTCAGTACCTCACGCTCCCCACCCCCACCATAACCAAACAATAGCCCGCAACTCTGCGCGTAAATATTCAGAGGCTGTCAGGCTAACTGCACTCTGAAACCTTAAGCAGCGTTTAGACGCGGCGACAGGGGCGACTAAAACAGTATTACGGAAACCACCTAACGGTCTGCAGCAAGGTTTAACCGAACTTCGACGAGGCACGCTTCCCAAAACATTCCCTCCGAGCAACACCAAACAAAAGAGAAAGAAGAAAACACTGCCAAGAAGATGTAATCCCAAATTTACTAAATTACGTTCCATCCATGCCACATTATTTTACTATTTGTTCACTGCCATTTTCATTCGACTTAAACGCCTGAACACCGGGGTTAGTGAAGACGGACAAAGTGTTGAACAAATAGCAAAGACGTGAACACGCGAACATTTAAGCATTTTTCATAAAATAACGACAGCATTTTCCCAGTTCGATACAAGCGATACTGCTATTTTTAAATGACCCAGATATATACCAAGAATAAAAGGGTGGAGTACTTTCCGGTTCACAAGCCCATTTGTGAGGTCGGACAGGGGAAAGGAAAAAAAAGCCTCTAGGAACGTCACAGTACGTTACGGTCCGGATAGAGTGTGTTGCGCATCAGCTCTTTGTACTTTCGCTTTTGCTTAATCGCGTGACTGGGGTCGCTTAATAACGTGAACACTTTCTGCCTAGAAGTCTCTACAAGTCTCAGTTTTATTACATCTTTATTACAAGCAAGCAGGTGGCGATATCCCCTTTTAAAGAACTGGATACTGTGCAGCTGCCCAGAAAAGTAGAGTAAAATCTAGTAAATAAAGGTGTACAGTTTTAACTTTAATGTTGTTGCTCGTTCTATGTCAAAATGAAGGTATGTTTGTCAGGTGCACATCTACACGATGCACATCCTTAAATATATATAAGGTCTGTGCACCCACGCACCCGGTAAAAAGCCCCATCCCGTCCCTGTTCCATCACTGAGCCTTTCATCAGTATATTTTAACCTCTGTCTCACCTAGCATAACAGACCTATTACCTACCAAAAACGCCAAGCAAGCAAACAAACAAAATAGTTGGACAAAATATCCCGCATGTTTCTGTCAGACTACTGCATAGTGTAGATCCCAGTTGAATCAAAACTTGCCCTTTCTTAATATTCTTAGGCAAATTTTCGCGATAAGATCAGGACCTCTGTTCTCCACGGAGCTGTCGGCAGAAGAGACTAATTTTTCTAGGTCAACCAGGTGAGTTGAATGAAGGGCACTAACCTTACTGACAGGTTTCCCCCCACCCCCGCCCTTTCTAACGTACCGCGCACGCAGACACATTCCACGCGGTAAACAGCAGTCATGTCCCTCGCATCCACGCATACACAAAACCCTCACAGTGGGATCTGTCCAAAGCGCTGGGCAGCTCGTTGCACCTGTAGCGTGTATCCTGGTAGGAAATTAACTTGAGAGTAATGCATTTCCTGCTGTAAATGTATTGTGAGTCGAACGAGTACAAAGAATGCTGGTTGACACTTCAGTTGCCTGACTGTTTCATCTGGAAAAAGTGAGGCAAAACAACAGCAATAACACACACACGCACGGACGCACGCACGCGCACGCGCACACGCACGCAAGCACGCGCACACACGCAAACACACGCACGCACACGCGCACACACGCAAATGCACACACGCAAATGCACGCACGCACGCGAATACGCACGCACGCACACACGGCTAGCTAAAGAATGTCTAGCTGGAGGTCGATCGTAGCTATCGGGTCAATGTCAAGGTTTGTGCGTTAAAGCCGACGTTATTTCTGTCCTCGAGATAAAGTTGAGTGATAAATTATACTGGCGTTTTAGTTAGACCCATAAATTCTTTACTAGAGCAAAGTTCCAAACAATATGGCCCTTGCAGCTTGGACTGCATCAGGGAGGAAATCGTAGAATTAGGGAAAGAAATATCTTATCTATAACTGGCAGAAATCTAGTTTTGATGTTTGTACAAAGCTTGTGGCCAAGTGCTCACGATTATCAATAATTTTATCAACATTAATGACATCATATGGTTCTGAAGGAAGTCACGCGCTTGGAAGGACTACACTTTTATGCTCTGAAGCTGTTAAGAAAATGTTAGAGAAACTCATTTAAGTAGTTCACGATGGAATGCTTCTCATACACAATAGCATCTTTCTCTTTCTCCCTCTGCTTAAAAAAAAGTGCGGAAAACGATGCAGAGGCTAAGGGAGTTAATAACTACTTTTTCTTTCACTTAGTATGTTCCCCTGAAGTTTAATACAATTTGGGTTCCGTGCTTGTGCAGTATTGAAATTTGCGTTGATGCTTGTTCTCTCATCCGCAGATCCACAAAGCAAGTTTTAAATGATTTGTCGAACTGGGTTTGAAATACATTCTTTTATTGCTGAAGACAAAAAAGTTTTTTTTGGGGGGGGAGGGGGTTGTGGTTTTGGAAGTCCCTGTTTCCCATTTGATCACAGATATCAAATAAATAAATTTCCGTACTATCGAAACTGTTTCTCAGCGGAAAATGGGAAACGAACAAATCGAATGACCAGCAACAGTATTCCTTATTGTGTTGCTAATATAATGACAATCATAAGTGCATAGCCCACTGGCTGGAATAAATCATGTCGGATGCCCTCTGTAGACTGACTCTACCCACGCCTTACCACCAAGCAGTGTTCTTTTCCTACAAACCTTCCACAAATGTATTCTGTTCCTGGCATTTCCCGTAGCGAGTCTGCTTTTCCCACCTACTCGGGGCACGCACGCGCAGACCAACTTCCATTCCGCTTATGCTTCAGGACTTATAGCCTATGCTTGAACTTATACATGAAAACAGAAGTCCTGCCTAACACTTAACCCTACCCCTACCACTTCCCCTAACCCCTATCCCCTCTCCCACCCCAAAAAAGTATGTTAATAAGGGCGTCGAACCTGTGACTTTTGAACTGTGAAACCGAATGTTTTTAACAAGCACCAATCGATCACTACGAATTGGTTTCTTCACTGTACCGATCAGAGGTGACGCTGTGTAGAGGTCATGGCTTGACTTATAATTATCTGTTGTTGTGGTTAGCAACCGCCATGCGCATGCGCAGCGCGCTTGGTAGGCCGCGCATGCGAGACCCAAGCCACTTTCTCGCGGCCATGTAAAGGTGCATGTAAAATACACAGGGGGGAACGGGCGTTTTTATGGACGAAAGGACAGATATGAATTTAAAGCTCATGCACCTTAACTCTGGCTTTCGTGCAAGCAAATTCTTTCCTAGGTCACTTACGTATACACATTTAACCGAGCCAATAACTTCCGGTGCACTACATGTATAGATTTCTTTCTTTCTTTCTTTTTCCGAGGTGGGGTTTGAAATTGAACAGAATTTAGTCGTATGGTCGATAAACAGACATGCTTTATCGAGCGTTCGAACAGAGCAGGCAACGTACAAATTCCATTTCCTGGGTATGGGGCTGCTTTGCGCAGACGCTTCAACTGGCATCCTCTCACATCCCCCCTTTAAACCCTTTCCCGCCCTCCGCAACCCACATCGATCCAGCCTGATTCGTTCGGCACAGCTCGGCTGGCCGTGCATAAAATCTGAGCCCGTCTGCCTGCTCTCACGTGCAGTGCAGCCGTGCCGACACCGCGCGTGCATTTTCTCGGCCACTGCAGAACCGCGGTGGTCTGACGTCAGAGATGCCCGCCGCGCACAGACACCAAGGCTATTTCGTTTGACAGCTAGTGCCATAAATGACGTCGCAATGGCGTCGGGACGTCACTTGCAATAAGCAGGTGTTTGCCGAAGAGGATTATTTTTAGCGCCACGCGCGGTGCACGGTGTTCCTCGACTTGCACCTGGGACCCGAACGGCCTGGCTGCCCGCGAGGCTACGAAGCCAACATGGCGGGCGAGAGATGCGCTCTGGCCAGCGGAGGCTTCCGTGTTGTGGTGTGCTGCCTGTGCTGCCTGTTGCTGACGGAAAATGGTGTGTCAGGTAAGACTTGTTGTGGTTGTCGCTCGCAGTTACGTTGAGGTGGAGGGCATTCGACAGGCGTGAGAATAAGATGCCAGAAACATCACGCTTTGAAAGCATTTATAAGCATTCTTTAAAAATTAATTGACGCGATTCAGAACTGCACACCTGTTTGTCATTAACACGCACGTAAACTTGGACAGACCTTACAAGATAGTATTTCATGTCAGTTTGCCTACGGATGTTGTATGTTGATAGCACACAGGTGAAGGAGTTATAATGGGGTGGGGGGAAGAGAAGTGTGGGTCCTGAGAAAGTGCTGTAAAACCAATCCACACTCCTATTTAGTCGCGTTCTTATTTTATCGTTTTATTATTCCATTATGTGTGTTGTAGCTTTAAAACGCCTTGCACGAACGAAACGCTATTTTTTTCAAGGAAACGTCAGATAAGAATCCTTACACTTTTCATATCTGATGGACAGGCGAGGACTGGGACAGCGACGGGCCAGAACACAAATTGTTTGCTCATCTTTTCCATAACTACACGTCCGAGTCCCGACCTGTTGCCAACGCCAGCCACCCAGTGGTCGTCAACTTCGCCATCTCCTTGAACCAGCTCCTTGACCTCGTCAGTCGTTGCCATGACAACTGCGTAACAGTACTTCCGTTGAATAAGCAGGAAGTTGCTGCGAAGGGATAGGAGTTGGGGCGGGGGGAGGGGGGCTAGGTTCCTCGTATCCAACAAAAACAAAAGTCTGTAAAAGCTAGTGAAGTATTTTAATAGGGTGTTTGAAGTCATTGATTTTAGATTTATCTGTATTTAGTCCATTCATGTTTTTTACAAGTATTATAATTTGAGATTTTTAAATCGAACCTTCCACCACTAGAATGAACATGTTATGCTGCGGGATTTTTCTTTGCCCTCGGCTAGCTCGTTTCCAACAAGTTTTCTTTTTCTGAATACACCATTTATCTGTTTTTTGGAAAATCTGGATGTGGACTTTTACGATAGGTTTAATGATAATATGGATCTGTATAATGAGGAGAGGAGGGAGAGAGAAAAGACAAAAATTAAAGGAATGGGTGAGCTTTGAGGGGAGCGAAGAAATACTTGGAAAAAAACTGGTTTTTACACAGTGGGGAGAAAATGGCTGCTTTGCTCCAGGAAAGAAATTTCTTTCTGAGGCGTGTCAGTTTTTTAAAATATATTATTTATGCCTAGTCGACTACCTAATGGAGTTGTCTTATGGTTTATCATCCTGCCGAGATGATTTCAGGTCAGCTGCCGCCAAGAAGGGCTGACAAGCGTGCAATATGCGTGCCTGCGTGTGTGCCTGCGTGCGGGCGTGCGTGCTTGCTTGCGTGCGGGCGTGCGTGTGTTTGCTTACTGGTATGCAGGATGAGAAGAACCAGGTGCTCACGACGTCTGTTTGGATATACGAGGCGAGTCAAGCAAGGGCTTTAAATTTCACATCTTTGATTCCCTTTTTTTCCCATTACTTTTCTGGCTTAGTTCCTCATATTTCCGCCGCTGTTGTTATACTCCTTTCGTACTTGGACCCACAACAACATTAAGTGGCAGAGCATGGTGTCGACTATAGCCTCAGTGTTTCTGCGTCGGTTTCTGTGTGACATAACATTGCATCACATGCAAACAAACAACAAAGATGGGAGAATCACTGGAGCACTGGTCCAATCAATGTACACTTGTAAGGATTGTCTTTGCAACGGTTATGAATGTTAGCGTAGTAATGTAGATTTTTCTTTTTATGGTAGGTAAGCATGTTATGGCAACCCTGAAGATGCTGAAAGTTTACAAGAGAAAAGAGAAAATTTTAATTATGATTAATCCATTACAGCAATGGCGGGATGAAAACCTGGTGTGGCGACCCAAGAGCTTCAGTGGCCAGCGACTGTTAATGATTCCAGCGTCAAGTGTTTGGCTTCCAGACATCTTCATCTTCAACACGTTAGTCTTGACGTATTAAGCACGTTGGTCTTGATTTATTTAACACATTGGTCTTGATGTATTTAATAAAATAATAAATAATAAAATAAAAAATAAAATGTGGATTTTTAACATTTCATGCACACTTCGCGCGGACGGTGGACACAGACACTCTAGTGAAAACAATGAACACACATACATACACACACACAGAGGGAGAGATGAACGCACCACCGACCAACAGGTTGGGAAACAGATCGTCCTTCAGTCACAGATTGGTGGAAAAGTATCATAAGAGACGATGAACAGAGAAAGTTGTAAGCCAATGCAGACAGGCAATCGGGACGTCAGTCAAGGTACTTTCGGAAAAGAAAAGTTTTTAAGTTACGTTTGAAAGTCTGTAGTGATGGGGAGTGGCGAATGTTGTGGGGAAGTGAATTCCATTGGGTGGATGCCGAGAAGGTGAACATGAGCTGTCCATATGTTTTTGTCCTGATGCGGGGTACTGCGAGAATGCGATCGTCGGAAGAGGAGCGGAGCTGTCTCACTGGAGTGTAGATTGTAAGAAGTTCTGAAAAGTAGATGGGGCATGCACCGGTGAAAAAATTGAAACAGAGAGTAGACAACTTGTAGTGCAGAGTGCGGAGGAGAGGTGTGGCATGGTCCGTTTTGCGCGCTTTGAGGACAAGGCGAGCGGCCGAGTTTTGAAGCCTCTGCAACCTCCGTAGCAGACACAGACACCATTTAACACGTTGGTCTTGATGTGTTTAACACGTTGGTCTTGATGTATTTAACACGTTGGTCTTGATGTAATTGACACATTAGTCGTGACACATTCACTGCGCTAGTCGTGGAGTCATCTTTCATGTTTTGGTCGCGATGTCATCTTTGACATGTTTGTCATGAAGTACATATTCAGTAAGTTACTAACGACGTCATTTTTCCTGTTGTATCATGTTGAAGTCATCGTTAATACTTTGGACATGACGTCCTGTTTAACATGTTAGTCCTGATTTCAGCTGTAAAGGGTATGATTCATAGTCCGTTTCCACGTGCAGCTAACAAGAAACTGCTACTGTTCTTTCTATCGTTCTTGTCGTCGTTATTATCATCGGAGATGGCATCCTTCGTTATCCCTGTATAAGTAGCAACAAAAGAACTATATGTGTATAGTAGTGTATTCTTGTTGAAGTTATCGATGGAGGTGGTACAAGGAAAACGGTACGATCCCTCGTGGGGGCAAGGATAGCCCAGGATAGTCCGTAAAGCTGCGGAGTAGCAGGTGGAAGGTTAATGGTTCGAATCCAGGTATGGCCAAGGATTATTTCCTGGAGTTAAACATTGCGCAGACTCCATTCAGCCATCTCCCCCGGCTTTAAAGTGTGTGTCTGCACTGGCCATTTTACTGCGGGTATCAGTCTGGTGGTTCTTTCAGTGCATAGCTTAGTTATAGGACCCCATCCCCCATAGTGCCAAATCACCGCAAGGTGGAAGCACTGTCCCTCTAAATAATCAACCAACCAGTACTATCCCTCGATGTCTAGATGGAGAGAAGAAACAACTTTGCCGCAGCTAATGTATGTAAACAGTTTAAACACTCCGTTCATTTGCCGAAAGCTTCACATGCGAGCAACGTAAATATTGTACATAATTGTATATGTGCAGACAGTGGTGGGAACAGTTATATAATATACTTTCCAAAAGTTCTGTATGTGAACAAGCGGCGAACGTTCTGTTTGTGAACTGTGTAAATACTCTACACTTCTTGCTTCTCTGATGACAGGGCTGGGGACAGTATCGACGGCTTCGTGAACGTGAGCGGCAGCAAAGTGGTGGTGCAGCACAACGGCCGGGTTCGCTGGATGGTGCCTCTGATCGTCAACAGCGCATGCGCCGTGGACGTCACGTACTTTCCGTACGACCAGCAGGTGTGCGAGGTCAAGTTCGGCTCCTGGATCTACGACCTCACCCAGCTGGACCTGCGCCTGAGCGCCAAGGACCCGGATCTCCGCTACTACGTCATGAACAGCGAGTACGACCTGGTCAACGTCTCCTTGACCCGCGACGTGCTCAACGGCTCCTGTTGCCCGGGCGACGGGAACCACGCCATGATCAACCTGCGGATCCACCTGAAGCGGAAGTCGCTGTATTACGACTACATCGTCATCGCCCCGACCATCATGCTGTGCGTGCTGACCTTGGCGTCGTTCCTCTTGCCGTGTCACCGCGGGGAGAAAATAGCCATCGGCCTGACCGTCTTCCTCACGCTGTACGTCCTGCAGCTCCGCATCGCAGACAACGTCCCGGACACCAACTCAGCTCCTATTTTAGGTACGTCCCTGCTGCATCCTGGATAGACCTACTAGCCAACATAGGAGTTTAGATATTCCCTGCTCCAACCTGGATAGACCTACTAGCCAGCATAGAAAATTTGGATATTCCCTGCTGCATCCTGGATAGGCCTACTAGCCAACATAGAAATTTGGATAGTTACTGTCTGTTAAATAATTTTTAGCCGACGCACGGGTGGCTTCCATGAACGTTCGTATCTCTTTTTCGCACGTTAAGCTGCGCGTAAAACACACAGGGCCTTACGGCCAGAAGTGTAGATACCAACCTTCATGCAAGCCAGCCCAGTTTTTATACCATATTATTTATCCTTTCGCAGAG
>SMGT01013140.1:1021026-1033080 GCA_004794575.1 Lanistes nyassanus | reverse complement strand
AGCCAGCATAGAAGTTTGGATAGTTACGGTCTGTTACATAATTTTTAGCCGGCGCACGGGTGGCTTCCATGAACGTTCGTATCTCTTTTTCGCACGTTAAGCTGCGCGTAAAACACACAGGGCCTTACGGCCAGAAGTGTAGATACCAACGCTCATGCAAGCCAGCCCAGTTTTTATAACATATTTTTTTATCCTTTCGCAGAGCCGGCGTGCAAATAAACTAGCACAATAAATATCACAACACAAAACTGTTAACATTTTATTTTAAAAACTATATTTTATAAAAGAAAAAGAGAGAGAGAGAGAAACTATGTTTTATAACCCTATTACTGATTGAAAATAAAGAAACATTTACTCTTACTGACGATGCAACTCAAGAAGAAAGAAAGAAATGAAAATGAACATGTACTTTTTGTCAGTGGGCACACAATTTCAACTTCTCGCGTATGTTGAAATCACAACGTACATATATATCCCTGTGTAAATTTCTTTTGAAAATTGAAGTATGTGGGATGGGAATGTGTACTGGTGGGAGTTGCACTATTTCCCTAATTTCTTCCTCATCTTTCTTTCGACACCTCTTTCAATCCTGAAACAACATCACAACAACCCAATACACATAGCCTTTATTACATACCTCCATCAGCCTGAATTTCACTCCAAAAACTGGATTATGCAGCCTTTGATGATTTTTATCAAGTGATCTATTAGGTCTGAAAATGCTTTCTACCAACCTGTCTGCTTGTACACGTTTCAGTTCATTGTTATCTATATATGACACGTACACATTTGCTTTAAAAGTTAGAGCTTTGCTCTCGTCTGCAGGCGTCTTCCTGTTCGTCGTGATGACTTTCAATTGCATTTCCCTGATCATGGCCACCATCGTCATGAACATCAAGAAGCGTGGCGACGAGAAGCAGTGCCCGGATGTTCCAAAATGGCTGCTCTTCTTGTGTCATCGTATCTTAAGCAGGTGAATTAATTGTGGGGATGCTTTAACTACCGATGTTTGTGCTGAAGGACATACAGGTCAAAACCTACGACATTTGTTCAAAAACTTATAGTGTCTGTTCGCTTCTAGGGGCAAACATCCATAACATTGATGAACATCGCACTTTGCGATAGGAGGGTTCACACAAAGACACCGTGTTGTCACGCTTACTTTCACATAGGTTCGATAGGCAGACTTTTATGTTGACATTATTTGATTACTGTTAAGCTTACTGTTAAACTTTAAGCCTGCTGAATGATGACAACCATCAGTTATTGTTTAAATGCTGTATGTTACATGAAAAGTACGCAGCAGCTAAGAACTCCGTCAGTAGGTGCTTTAAAAGCACCTCAGTGTGTGTGTGTGTGACACGATAAATGCATGCTGTTACCAACGTATATACAAAACAACCACACACACCCCTCCTAAAAATTGAGATGTTGCTTTTTAAGAATCGTCTGCACGCGCTACCTGTGGAAGGACGACATTCTCGTGCCGGAAGAGAACTCCGCCAACGACAGTGGCGATCATCCTGACGATCACAACAGCTACCGCCACCCCTTCAGTCCACACTACACCAGCGTCAGGACCGACGACCCAGCGAACTGTACACAGACAACCGCAGTTCCCGCCGACGGTCAGCAGCTCGGGTCTCCCGGCCCCAGGCACAGAAAATCGGTGCTGTCCTCTGGTGCTGGCGAAGCGAACGGCAAAAGGGAGACAAACCGAGTTGCGGCGCCTGGCCAGCGAATGTTCCATATGAAGCGGCAGTGGTTCTTCGTGGCGGAGGTCGTGGACAAATTCGCCTTCCTCATCTACCTGGTGACGATGTCCTTCACCATCTTCATGATCCTCTACGTAGTCCCTGTCTACATGCGCGAGTGACCACCTGTCACACGCCCTTTCCATATCATGGTGGCCACATTCTAAGCTCTCTGTGCTACTTCACCACCTGTTTTACAATTGTTATGATCTAAACAAAAAATAAACGAGAAAATGGCTACGACCATCTCATGTATGAACTGAACTACCGTAAGTTTTCTTGTTGCTAGGCAAGACCCCTTTCAGCATTAATTGAATGATGTGTTGTTATTCCTACAGCGGCACTAAGAACACCTCCAGTGGGGATTGTCATTTTAAAACATCATTTTCTGTATGGAAATAATAAATTGACAACAAGCCTGTCTCTGATGGCAATCTTTCTCAACAACCTGCTGGCTTTCTTCTTGTTACTCCTGATTTTTTTTTAAGTGGGGGACTATATTTACCAAGTACTCAGATGACGATACCAAGGAGAAAGTATTTATAAATTTAGAAGAATTGGATCGATAAAATCACACTTTAAAAACTCCTCAAAACAAAGTGAAGAAAAGTTGATTCAAACATTCTGCTAAATGGCAAAGATGTGTATTGTAAATATTGCAATTAAAAACTGTTCAGTAACAAAAAAAAGTCACTGCACTTCTATTAGACAGAAAATTGACTCCGTAAGACTTTCATTCAATCAGTGTGGGCTTCCGGTAATGTCCTCCCTGGTGCGTGAGACCGGACTGGGCATCGCCTGCGGCTGCACTTGCTCTGGAAAGCGAACAGCGAACCCTGGCCGGCTGGAGCTGAGCTGAGGCTCGGGAGCCCTGTTAAGAAACCCAGAGGGCGAGGGGCGAACCAGGGCTGCTCGGGGAATTTCGTGCGTTCGTCTGCCGTCCGGGGCGTCACGGTCAGCGTTTGTTCTGCCTCGGCTGTTGCCGTGGTCGTCGTAACCTGGCGTAGGTCCAGGTATGGCGCGCAGGTAAGTTGCTGAAGGTTCTTCTCCAGGTGCTTGGGGTTTCCTCGTGGTCTGAAGGTAAGTTCCGTGGCCCTGATGATCTGGAATAGGGTGAATGTAGACGTCTTGAGGCGACACGACATCGCCAAACCCTGAAACGATTGGAAAGTCAAGGCAAATTTGGAGCATACATCTTTTCAATAAAGTCTTTACATAAAATAACATGTAAGTGTCTAGCTATTAGATTAGTTTGACAGAAGCCACAACTGTATATTGATGTGTGCATTTATTTTTCGACTGCGGGTGCATGTGTGTCACAATTCTGTCGTGGCTGCTCCCTCTTCCCTCAGCATCGCGCGTGTAGGGCGGAATGTCTGTGTGTGCTCGCGTACGTATATCTGCAAGTTTGTATGTCCGCACATTTCGTTTGCAAGCATATGTATGAAAATAATGCGCACTCCCTTACACACGCAAGCTCATGATAGACAGCCTTGTACTGGATCTCGACAAACGATCTTCAGTCGATCCTAATGCTTCGTATATCCGCTAGTCTCCCTTTAAAGTCGTATTTTTCCGAGTGCGACCTGCTCACCTGCGCTACCTGGCTTGTGAAACCGATGACGGGGCGGTTGTTCATCCATCAAAGGAATATAGCCGGTCGACTGTCCAGAGGTTTCTCCAGGTTCTAGACTCTCGTGACCTTGATCATCCCAGGAATACTGTCTGTCGCTGTCCCCTCTCTCAGAGGGCCTGAGATAGCCGTTGCTGTCCCACGAAGGGTCAGAGCTGTGCGGCATGCTGACGAAACCAGACTCTCCGCTTGTGTTTTGTCCACCACGCTGTGGGACACCTCCAGCTCGTCTGGGAAGCTCTGGGGGAAAGCTTTCAACAACAGGGTTCAAAGTTCATAGTTCACACTGTCTCCATCCCTCATTTCCTGCACATCTTCTCACTTTTCTCACCTTTCTTCCCTTCTTTTCGTATGTGACACTAGGGGACAGGGCATGATCGATGCAACACATCTGTGCGTGGGTGATTGCGTGGGTGAGTGCGTGCGTGCATGTGTGTACTGTTTCTCGTTTTGTTTCTCAGTATTTTCTTCTCTTATTCTATCCTTTTGCGTCTCCACTTATCTCCCTTTTTCTCTGTTTTTTCTCTCCGCCCACCCAAACTCACTCACTCACCCTGATGTACCAGCAGCTGACCGCGTCTGGCTGAGGTTCTGAAACACAAGAGACAGGCGTCATCTCGCTTGAAGGACAAAGCCTTTAGGCAGCACAGTACAACCTGTACTGTCCCCTAGACCAAATAGATCGCACGCGCTTTTATAATTTAACAAGGAATAAAGACATGTACACATTATACACACGACGTAACACTTCTTAGTCTTCTATTGGAGCGAACAACCTTCGACCTGCGTCACCAAGCTTCCCCTCCTTGAATAAGTACATCGTGGCAGCTCCGTTTGGAGTAATTTCGACGGTTCGAAAGAAGATTGAACAGATAGCACAACGGAGCTCCGTTTGGAGCAATTTCGATGGTTAGATAGACAACTGAATACACAGCACGACAGACAGCAATGGGTTATTCGGGGCTTGATTTTAATCTTCTGCCTCCTTAAATCGTTCGAACCGCGTTATACCGGGTTGGATAAAAGTCGCCCTTCTTTTCAAGGGACCTTGGATGGATGGCATGTTTGTTTATAAAGCAGGGGTATTTGGCTAATTTTGGGTCTTCTTTTTCATCCGTACAAAGGCCTTTAAAAACCCTTTTGCCCTCTGAAAATTTTCGACTTCCATTAGATGTGGAGGGAAGACTTGTTGTCGTCTGGATCACTACCTCGTCAATAGGTGGGAAGCAGGTTTTGGGGGGAAGGAGGGGTTTACGTCATCAACAATGAGTGTAGAGGAAGCGTCATTCCCAAGAGGGATCAGATTCTTTCGCCAGACAAGAGATCACGTGCACGTAGAATTTAATATAAAAAAGACACGTACACGTTCAAAGCATGTCCTACCAGCCAATTCTGAACCAAACGCAACGGTGTGGGTTTTAATTACGTCACGGCGTGTGACCTGCGGGAATTTGTGTATCCCCACCATTCCATGTCGAGTCGCCTTGACTTGTTTCATACAGGACTGAGACTTTTACCATGAACACGAACTTATGCTGTGTAATAAAAATATGTGGGCTTCCGATCTCTCAGAAGGCAGTAACAAAATCCTAGTGAAAACTACTCACTGTCGTGATGGTATTAGAAGACTCCATTAGTGGATGCGTGTTGGCAGTATTATCGGATGATTGCGTGGTATTTGCCTCCGACACGGAGGCTCTCCATCTGTAGACAGCATCAGCAAGTTAATCAACGAGCACCCATATACGACATCACAAAGAAAGTACATGGAGGTGCTATGCTGCATAAACATTGAGTTCGGTGTCTTCAGTACTTGTTACATCATGTCACTGATGTCCTAATGACGTGGTTCTTTTTAGGTTTTGAACAATTTCTCGGCGGTCGTGCGTCTAGCATCTCCACCTGTCGCGCAAGAGGCTGTGGTTCACTTCCTCTCGAAGTCCATGACAAGGAAAACCTCATAGAAAAAAAAACCTGGCAGAGGTCGAGGACGGTCATTAGACTTGGCAGGGAAATCGCTCTACCTGGAGAAGGAAATCTCGGACAAGAAAACCGGAGGACAGCTGGAGAGGAGATTGGAGCACGTGGAGTGTCTGCAATTTTTATCCTCACAGAAAGGTCGACGCGCCAGAACGCAAACTCTCCAAATACCAGGAGCCTCTCCTCGCCATTATGTAAAAAAAGGGGGAGGGGAGTTGGCAAGGTTCGACAACACAACCCGTCATAATACACACAACACGTCACAATACACTTGCGAAGACCATCTTGCAAGTCCCACTGGAAGGCGGAAGGACGAGAGGAAGGCAAAGCTGGTTTGACAACATCAAGGACTGGACAGCACCAGGCATCCCAGCTCTGCTACGGATAGCAGACCAGGGGAAGCAACAACCTGGATGTTCCACCACCCCACGACCTTCTAGATCACGGGCAGGAGGTTAGATGATGAAACAGCTGGGAAAATGCGCTTCATATATCGTCTGCTTCTGAGTAATTTCAAAACTTATCCAAATCGACGTCATGATATTGTGTGGAAAATAATGAAACACAAGCGCGCATGTTAAACAAATGGGAATTCCTCTTACTTGTATACGAAGATCACACAGAGGAGAATAGCGATTGCCAGAAGGATGACGATGGCGATGAAAAGGCCCTGGTAAAGTTTGAACTTCTCTGCCTGACCCGACAGTGCTGCCACGTCCGAAGCGTTGTAGCAGGGTGTACTCTCGCCACTAATGGTCACCATTATGGTGGCAGTCCTGGAATGCATGCGCGTACACACACACAAACACGAACGCACGCAAGCGCGCGCGCATACACACAAACACACACAATGAGAATATAATTTTCTCGATTGTTCCACGAAATGTACAATTTCGAAAAGCCTTTTTTTTAATACACCTAATAGCAGTTTGTTCTGTTTAAACCCGTCTGTGAGCAGTAACCTTAGACACAAGCACAAAAACGAAAATACCAAAAATATTGATGTGATCGTTTTCTCCCTTGATAAGTCTAATTAGGCCTCTTTCCCTCAATAATTAATCCCAACATTTGAGTTCCATCCCTCCTTTCTTGTCCTACAAATTCTGTAGTTCTTGTCTCTCCCTACATACCTCTGAAATATAAATAAATAGGAAAAGTGTAGCTTACGTTGTTTTTCTATAGAAGGAACTAAAGTTTCCGTAGTCTGTGGCCTTGACAGTTATGTTCAGGACAGGTGGAATGGTTTTGTCTATTTCGTACTTAAGTGTGAACAAAAGGGTAGAACTGTCGAATGCGAAAAGATCCTGCAACAGGAAGCAGACTTATTTTCTCTAGCACATAGTTTCAACACCAAGAAAGTCTGTCTGCTTCGGCACCTACAACATTAAGATAGGAATCTTCACTGTTAATCATAGTCAAAATCTGTCAGAAGTGAAACAATATGCAGACATATAGACACATGTGTATATTATATAGACGTAAATATATAGACATATATGTATATGCATATATTAGCTTTAGACAACAGGATGTAACAAAGGCGGATGTCTCTCGCTCCTCTGGGTAGTATGAAGACTTCTAACTCAAATCTTCGAAATGTCGTCAACTTCATGCATATCATGCCCACCTTTGATTATTCTTGCGCAAAGATTTTGATACATTACAGAACAGTACTCGGCACATATCTGGTGCGGGATGCCTTTGGGTATACCAACAAAATTCAGCGTTGACACGATTCGCAGCAGTGACACGATTCGCTTTAATCAGAGTCAGTCTGCGCTGACTCGCGTTTCGCTGCATATTTAGCTAGACTAATTTACATACTGAATCCCTCCATCAAGATAAAGCAACATGCGTCTGACCTCTGTTTTTATTCTACCAACTCGCACCGTTTGAGATTGACTTTGTTCCTCACTGAGGTTCATGTTCGACCTTACCCTGACGTTACCGTTGACGACAGAGTAGATGATACTTTGTGATGGGTCTGGGTCAGTGGCATTGAAGTTTACAATGGAGAGAGGGTAGCCCATCGCTGCCGTGTAGGGTATAACACTACGGTACACGCCGTCTTCTGTTCACAAAAACACAAGGGCACACACATTATTTTATTTGAAAAACCAAGAACAACTATTAATTGTGAAATATGATGGAGTATTTGAAAGAACCTGTTTGAAAAGACGCATGTACATCAATATGTCCAAATAACCTATGTAAAAAAACTTGCATACAAACACAAATACAGTTTCAGTCGTATCGTAAGTTTTCTTCTGCTGAACTAGTAAAAATTGTTTTTTTTAAATAAAACCATCAAGCTCAAGAATGAACCTTTGATAACTGTACTCATTTAGGATAAAACCGAAGAGGTGTTAAGAGCTGCAAGCATATGTGCGCAGGAAATAATGACAAAGTTCTATGCAGTATCGATAGAACAAAACTTCCTACTGGCTACCTCACTGACATGCAAGGTTAGATTCTCAAAACACAGAGAAAGTTTAATGATATTATAATATATCCTCAAAAATAGTCGTCATACAAACAACACATCCAACGACAATTGCACACAGAAAGATAATGGCAAGAAGAAAAAGACACTGTATCCCTCGGCATCTAACACACTCGGCAGCTAACACGCTCGGCATCTAACACACTCGGCATCTAACACGCTCGGCATCTAACACACTCGGCAGCTAACACGGTGTCTACCACACTCGGCATCTAACACACTCGGTATCTAACACACTCGGCATCTAAAGCAAAAGGTGCTGAAGTGCTACTTACGGTTGATGAAGAAAGGCGCGTGAGGGTTAGGATCCTTAGCAATGGCATTGATGATAAGATCCACGGAGCTGAGTTTCCCCGGGTCCAAGTAGTCTGAGGCCTTCACGGTGGCCTGTAAAGCGAACATAAATGAAATAAAAAGTATATATTGTGTGACAGCGATTGATATATTATCCTCAACCTCCCCACCCTCTCCCCAGCCTCAAGTAAAACCTTCCTTTTTAAAGCTTGTGATAAGGTAACCAATGATAATTAAGATGCCAAAAGAATGTGGCCGAGCTGCAGAGATCGTTGAGTACTTTTACAATGGACCCCAGCTTATACAGTGGCATTACTGTCATGTCCCGTCCACAGCAACGACGGGATTGTTTTTGTTTTATTTCCGGTCTCGTTCTGTCAACTTTGACATTAAACTCAATAAGCAATTAACACAACTGTGGTCTTTTTTAAAAATGTTTACTAAGAACATAATTATTTAGTGTTAAAATGTCAATGAGTATTGAAAGATTTGGTGTCAGCAATATTACAAATACGAAAAAAATTATGTACGTGGCATATATGTGTACGTAAATGTCTGTGTATGTGCGTGTGCGCGTGTATGATGAGTGTGCGTGCATTCTGATGTGAGTACGTTTTTGCAAGTGCTTGTATGTGTACACGAACATGCAAGTGAATGCATGTGTAAGTGCCCTTTACGTGCGTGCTTGCGCACGTGATTGCACGGGGTGTGCGCGTGCATGCTCAAGTGTGCGTATGCCCGGCTCATTACATTTGCAGTACTTTCCATCAATCACAGAACGTAGCTAAGCTGAGGTTTGAATGATGGACGAGAAATTCTCACATCCGTGCACGTACTCTAGCCCACTCGCAAATGCGTATGCATACGCACACATACACGCCCATAGAAGTACCAGGGGAGCGAAGTGTAAATAGAAGGTTTACTGTCCTGTTGATAACTTTGTCTAGTTTAACATTTCACTAATTATTCTGATAGTCGTAACCTTATGTTAGTGTTTTACATTGTCTTCATAAAATTGTTTTTAAATTTTATCTTAATATTTCTATGGGTACAAAAAAGAGAACTTGGCCAAGCGAGACTTAGACAGGAAGTCTTCCTGTCTGTCGAAGTCTCGCTTGACTTACTGTCTGTCTGTCTGTCTGTCTGTCTGTCTGTCTGTCTGTCTGTCTCGCTTGGACTCCTTAAATCTGGCTTGGACTTCCTGTCTGTCTCGCTTAGACTTCCTGTCCGTCCGTCCGTCCGTCCGTCTGCCTGTCTGTCTAGCTTAGACTCCCTATCTAAGTCTCGCTGGGATTTTCTGTCTGTCTGTCTCTCTCTCTGTCCGTCCGTCCGTCTGTCTGTCTGTCTAGCTTAGACTCCCTATCTAAGTCTCGCTGGGACTTTCTGTCTGTCTGTCTCGCTTGGGCTTCCTGTCTGTCTTGCTTGGACTTCCTGTCCAAGCCTCGTTTGACCAAGTTCTCTTTGTTGTACCTTTACGATACCAAGCCGCATGTTATATTATGTCGATCCTGAATGGTCACGACACCACGAATGTAGCGTCATACCGGCGTCACGGCATCAGAAAGCAAATGTACCATTGTCATGACACCGGCAAACACGAGATGACATGTTCGTCTCAGTCACCCGTACGTCCGTGGCCGAGAGAACACCAGCACTTCGTCGCAGTTCAGTTCTTTTATTTCAAATCCTCTACATCCATCCCCGGTCCCGGTACAAAAAGCCAAGACGAACCACCAAGCTTTACAAACTCAGTTGATATCCATAGTTCTCAGACTATCCTGCTTCATCAGTCTGTCTACCACTATCTATTAATTCCCACTAGGGTTTATATACCTGTGTATTCACTGTTAACTTCCCACACTCTGTGTGTGCAGATGTGCGTGTGATTGGCAGGTGGACCGTGCATGCTGGGAACTACAGCTTCTATGTTTATAGTTAACTTAGTGCATTGCAAGTCAATTCCCAGCCCTGTCAAATATCCCATATCCTCTCCTAAACTGTACTCTATGCTCCTCACTAACCTACCTACTACCTACGGCTGGTACGCATATTGTTACACGCAGTCACCTGTTTCTTTTCTCTCAATATTTCCTTTCCAAAATATATTTTTCATCGTTAAAATTTGTATTTACTGCTTTTTACTATGATATAAGCCGTCACTTTCAAAAGAGTCATGAGATGACTTGGTGCTCAGAAAAGAAGACCGTAGGTAAAACCTTAAAGCAAACATGCCGTCTGCTGTGACGACGCTGCACCAAGCTGGTGTCCCTTGCAAGATACTGAAATCCATAGCCTAAGCTGCTGCCACAAGAGTATAATTAAAGTACACTAAAACAGCTATTGAGACTCCTTTTTTTAAGTCGAAATTTTCTGGAGAAAACTTACAATAATCTTCGTGTCGTTTTGTACAGAGCACGGGAGGCTCAGCTGTCCGCTTGAGTTGTCAATCGTGACGAGTTGTTGTTCTGGGTACAGCTGCCTCAGGCTGTAGACGACCACGTTGTTGGGAGGCGCGTCGGCATCGTGAGCAGTGAGGTTGTACAGGAAGTGGCCGGTGCTGCAGAGAGACTGAGAGCAATACCAGACGTTGAAGCGTTAGAGGATGACATGATAAAAGACCATCCCTTTTCCTCTTGCTTTCTTCTCCGCTTCCACTCTCCTGTCCTTTACTCCTCTCCTCTTCTCTCCAGCCTTACCCTTTACCCCACTCCTTCTTCTCTTTCAGCTCTAACTTTCCCCTCTATTTCGCTGACACCCCCCCCCCTCTCTCTCTCTCTCTCTCTCTCGTTCATTATAAATTTATTCAAGAGATAGATCGGGTTTTTTCGTGAATATTTCGTTTTCATCTTTGCGGTCTCATTTTCCAAAGCTGCTCGGGACGTTTTGATCTAAGGTAAATTAAACACGAAATGTCAAACTGACACAATGAATCTCATCGGTTGAGAGGTATGGCAAACACGTGCATACCTCAGTCACATTCAATTCGAGAAAGTTCATGTTGAATGTGGGACTTTCATCGTTGACGTCCAGTACACTGATGGTCAGGGTTGCTGTTCCTGTCTTACGAGGTGTACCGTAGTCTGATGCCAACAGTATCAGGCGGATGTTGTTCCCGGTTGCCTCCCTGTCTAGTGGCTTTATGAGGGTGATCTCCCCTGATGTAGAATCCAACTTAAAGGTGTTTTGTAGCAAGGAGCTATTTCCATAGCCTGTACCAAAACGATGAACAGTCAAAGAAAAAAAAGTGATAATACTGAAGCCTAGAGTCAGAAGAAAAAAGAAAGCATGAGTAAATAAAGGAAAGAAGGAAAGAAAGAAAAGAACAGCCCGAAAGAAAGTAGTGGGATTTCTTGGTGTAATGATTTCTTTGAACAAAGTTAACAAATAACTGTTCAATGTATAGCCCTAACGTCAAGATTTTATTATTTGACGACTGGAAATATCTGCGCAGAGAAAGTAACGAAATAAAAACAGGAGGATTATTAAATATTAATGTAGCTTGTGGCTTTAAAATAGCTTCTGGAAAAATAACAGCTGCTACAAGAGAATCCAGAAGTACCTGGAACAATTCTGTCTATGGCATAGGAACAGTTGCAGTTCACTTTAACCCGGTTTACGTAAACAAAGGCTGTGGCAGTAACAAGAGAGGACTGAAGCTGCCCTTCTGTGATATTGAGGTTGTCTGGCAGAATGTCGAACTGCGGCCTTGAGCTGTCGTGTGATATGTTCACTTGGATCTGGAGCAGTAACAAGACGACATACAGAAACATTGGAAAGGCGGCCAGTGTTTCTGTATTGGGCAAGTAGATTTAGTGCAAAAAGCTCTCATGAACTGTATGGGGATACTCCCCCACACACACACACACCCGCGCGCGCGCACCCCCAATCAC
>SMGT01013140.1:999179-1020895 GCA_004794575.1 Lanistes nyassanus | reverse complement strand
GTAGATTTAGTGCAAAAAGCTCTCATGAACTGTATGGGGATACTCCCCCCCACACACACACACACCCGCGCGCGCGCACCCCCAATCACCTACTCTCCCACCTACCCACCCACCCACCCACCCACTCACTCACTCACTCACTCACTCACTCACTCACTCACTCACTCAGAAAGAGACACGAACGGGCAGAGACAGAGAGAAGGAGGAACGTGAGGATGAATAATTATATGAAAACAACAACAACAAACCCGCTAAACTACTCGCTTTTTGCTTCCTTTTGTGTCCCTATGCAAATGCTGTTTATGTCATAGTCTACCTGTAGTATATTTGAAACGAGCCGAGGTGTATCTACTGGCGAGTCACGAGCGGAAACATTTAGCGTGGCGACGTCATCTTGAAAATCCCCGAGTGGACTTTGCACACTCACAGCACCCGTGCGCGGGTTTATGGTGAAGTAGCCGTAGGCACCTGTAATCACATCCACCTTAGAATATCGTGTGTCACAAGCAGTTGTAGGCAACACGATGATGACTTTATAGAAATATTGACAAGGTAATGCGAAGATGACACAATTCGGTACATTGACCGACAGACAGAAACATGGACAGAAAAAGCGAACGAACGACGGGCAGGCGGACAGACCGACATGGGCGTAGATGAACACAAAGACGGACATACAGATAGACAGGAAGACAAACAGACAGACTGCCAGACAGGCGGACAGGCAGACATTGCAAGACAGACAGACAGAAGGAGAAGCACACAGACAGATGTAGAAGTGACATACAGTACGAGAATTCGACAAATGAGGGAGACAGACGGGCTGCCTAGCAGACAGATGGACCGAGAGATGGGTAAATGGCTGCTCGAATGAAATCGAAGTGGTGGGTGTATGGATGAAAGAATGGCTGGATGGAGCTAAGTTGCTGTACAGAGCAAAACTGAGGACAAAACAGGGACAGATTGTTGATAGAGACACAAAGACTTGAGAGGAAAGTATATGTTAGAAAACAGCGATAACAACATGAAGTTAATTTTTATTTTTTAAATTCGACAATTGTCACTTGGGTAGGAAGTCTAATATTAGGGTAAATTTACGGCATGTCACGTGTTGGGGTCTGGTGGGTCAAGGAGATTGCGCCCTAGATTCCAGGTGTGATCCATCCTCCACTCTCCGGCCCTAATTAAGGTCTATTATCCCTTGTTCAAGCCGCCATCTAGCCGCTCACGTCATCACCAGCCCAGGATTAGGTCCCTGTTCACACTTATGATTGGGGGTGCTGGCCCTAGAAGCCAGGGGGCAAGGTGTTACTTACCCTGGGGCAGCTGGGAAGCGACTAGTGCAGGTGTCAGGCTGACCAGGTGTGCTTTAGTTTGTTCAGGGGAGGATTACGTAGCTGGAGGAATCCAGTGACGCGTAGTATCGAGCATCAAGGGCTTTGATGTGGAAGATGGGTGTAAACGACCAGGAAGGGGAGGGGGTAGTTGTGTCCACCCTAGGTGTCCACTTAGGGGCGTGTTCTACTAGTTGACACGGGGTGTGGCTTCTGCTGTCTCTGGCCTGATTGGTTGATACATGTAACCGCCTTGTTGACCACGTGCGTGTGAATGAAAGAATCTATGGACGAATGTTGAAGATAAAAGGACTGGTTTAGATAGTCGAATTATCTTCCGCCCAAACATCCTGTGAGAGAACGTCTTCTACCCAAGTATCCTGTGAGAGGACATCTTCAGCGAAATCTACAGTGAGGGCATTGTTAGCCTTAACTCCTGTGAAGAAGAGCTGCTGTGGTGAGACGTTCGTGTCTTGTGGTACAACTCTGCTGAAGGCTGAAGGATTCAGCTGCAGAATTGAGGTGTCTCGTTCTGCTAGACGTGTGGAGGTCTAGTAGCGACAGCACGTGGCTTGAGTCGACCCGTTGCATAGCGCAAGGGACTCTGCGAGGGTTGGATACCTCCAGACTGGTGTATGAGACTCTAGCAACACGTGTTCCTCTGCTGTGAGAAATCTCTACGCTGGACGGGCGGGGGAGGACTGCAGAACGTAAAGGAGGGAGACCGAAGACCGCGGACAAGACAACCGTCTGAAGCAGGGGGCGAAGGTCCAGCCTTACAAGGAGGCTGCCTGTATCAACAATACATTCTTTTTTTGTGTTCACTGTGTTACAGTCTTTTGTCATTCTTTATGGAAGACTGTAGGTGGTGAGGGCTCGGCCATATGATTAAGAAATCATATTAATTAATGTTAGTAATACAGAGATAGTTCCACCTACGCATATGTCACACTCTTGACGGTGGTCGTGAGAGCGAGCAGAGCAGACGACCCGTCAAGAGCAAAAAGAAATCTCCCAAGTTGTGACACGGCACTTGAGTCGGCTTAAGCTGGAGGAGCTAAAATAAATGCATTTCACATGGGGAGCAAATGCGTAAAGACTCTTAGATTTTTATCTCAAACTAGTATTGTACACTTGTGATTTTGTTATGTGTAATTTTTACAAGAATTTGTATGGTGTTAAATCAAACTAACTACAAGCTCACGTAAGGGGTATGCCGTGTGGCGTCCCTTCTAACACCTCCACCTACAGTCGACTTCTTGAAATCGTTTATAGAGCTCATACAACCGGCCCAGAGGCGCAGTCTTACCATCGCTGGGGTCGAGGAAAAAGACGATGACACCGTTACTGCCAGAGTCGGCGTCAGTCGCGTTCAGCGAGTCCACCAGGACGTAACCTACACTGACGTCACGTGACACGTTGACGCTAAAGCTGTCGTTGTGGATGACGGGGGCGTTGTCGTTGACGTCTGTGACGTAGATGGTGACGGTGGCGGTGGAGGACAGCGGGGCGGGGCCTACGTCAGCGGCTTGGATGAGGCAAGTGTAGTTGGTCTGTCTTTCGTAGTCCAGTGGTCTTTGCAAGAATAAATGTCCGACCATGTTTCCATTTTCCGACGAGGACTCTGGTTCTAAGAGTCAAAGATACAAGTCAATACAAAATCATCCACAAACAGGAACTTCTGAGGGCAAAATAAGACAAGTTCTATGCACGTATCTCTATCCGTGAGTGTGCTGCTGTGCACGTATTGGTCATAAGCTTGTGTGATTGTGTGTGCTTGAGTGCGGATGTGCGTGTGTATGTGAGTGCGTGCGTGTGTTCTTGCGATTTGTGAGCCTGAATGAAAAAGTGGGAAAAGGGCAAGGGGAATTTTCAGGGAACGAATTTCACAGAAGGCAGGGAAAAAACATTACGACTTACCATCTATAATCCTCAATGGGCATGTCGTCTCGTTAATCACGGAATAGGTTAGCGTGGCGTTTACTCCGTTGTCAGTATCCGTGGCATTAACGTAGCCCACCTTAACCGCAAAAAATAAAAAAAAATAAAAACCCCCAAGCGAATAGGTCCACTCTTGGGCGCGCGAGAGACTCAAACACACACCCACACACAAACACACATATACACACGCACAAACACACGAGCGCGCGTGCGCATCCACGCAAGCGCGCGCACAAACACAAACACATATTTTCGTTGTTATAATCGCCATTATCGTCCTTAGCTTTAGCATACCGGTGTCGACACGTTCGTGTTCTCTGGCACAGAAATCGGAGCCACTCCGACGAAGATGGGGAAGTTGTCGTTAACATCTTTGATGTCAATGATGACGGAGGTGGATGTGCTTTTCCGTGTCTCAGGTGTAGTTGCATTGTCCCGCACCTTGCCAAAACAAACCAAAAAATTATTTTGCTTTTGTGTTGTTTATAACGTTAAGTTTAACTGATGCGAAATAAAGAACGCAGGGCTAGTTTATTTAATACAACCGGTATGCGTTCCCTACATTTCATATGTTGTACCTGCAGGAACTGTCTGCGTACCAATGCGTGTGCATGCATCTACGTGTGTGTGTGTGTGTAATTGTTGTGATGTTTGTATGACCACATGCGCGCGTGTATGCGAGAGCATAGGAATGTATATATGCCTATTTTCGTGTGTGAGCACACCATGAGACCATCGAGGTATACTGGGAACCTAATATTTTATTATTAGACTTTTATACATTCCATTGTCATTTTTTATCGGTTTTTGCTGGTTATCCTTAATGACGCTCCCTAATAAGTGTTTACCTGTGGCAATGTACATAATCAACTCACCGTGACGATAATAGTATATTCCGAGCGCTGCTCTCTGTCCAGGATGCCGTTCACTAATATCTTTCCTGCTGAGTTTTGGGTTTCAATGCTAAAAGCTGTCAGAGGGGAAGGCAGGATATTTATAGGTGTGTACGTGTATTAATAGTAATCAACACATCAAAGCAACGATTTTCAACACGCGAACACACACACATATGTATACACACACGTGCACACAAACCCACAAACAGACACTTAAACAAACAAACACGCCAACACTTAAGCGTTTAGCATGACTATACTCGAAGACTGAGGGTAACATTAGGAAATGGTCTGTCAGGTTGCGCTCTTATCGCCGATGCATTCGTAAATATTCACATAACGTGCACAAAGCGAATGTCCCTTACGACCCGGAGGCCAGATACGAACACTCATGCAACCCGACCCTGGACCTTTGAGAGCACTGTTACGTGTGACGGGAAATACCAAGGTCTATGCAGCCTAACCCAGGTAGCATTTCCACAAACATTGCGTTTCATTCCTGGATAGGCCTGGTAGTAAAAGCTGTTGATCACGTACATATTTTTTTTAATTGAAATAGTGGGGGAGGAAAGTGGGCGGGCGGGACGGGAAAGACAACCAATTCATCCCACTCCACGAATCCATTACGTGCGTATCTCACTCTAAGGCAGTAAAGATCCCTCAGGGTTCGTTCACACGTTGCAATTTATGGGTGCTTACATGTATGAAAATAAGGACTTATGAAACTCAGGCATAAGAATAGACTTATAAACTTACCCTGTTCTCGTTCCACAGAAAAGATGACGGTGCCATTTTCTCCTTCATCGGGATCAGAGGCCGATAAGGAAACCACGAAAGTTCCATTCCCCGCGTCTTCCCCCACACTGACGATCAGCGCAGACTGTGGGGTTAATATTGTGGGAGCGTTGTCGTTGATGTCCAGCAACTTGACCTGAACCTGTCCCAGATCATAGATATTTGTATGTAAATATCTTCAAAAGCTATTAAAGAACACAAAAGTTTGCATTCATACCTGTCACGAAGGCGCTGTCTCCCAAACTTCAAAAGCGAGTAGAAAAAACCCACAATTTTTCAGGCACTAGGTCTTGTCAGAGGGGTTTTTTTTTGGAGGGGGGACGGGCAGGTTTTTAGGAATGTTCGCATATCGTATCCTTATCTAAAAGAAGTCGGGCTTTGCATGTTGGAAAATGCGGTACGAAAGTTCGCGCAACAATGCCCCCACCCCAAATTGCATAAGACCGCAACAATCAGGCAAAAGGGATTAAAGTAACTCTTCACCCAAATGTATCCATTCATGCAAAAACGTTTTTCGTTTGTTGGTTTACGTTAAAGCGATGACAATGGACAAGTAAACCAACGCACCAACGCGTAGTCGAGATCATTCATAGAGGTCGCTGCGGCCAGCATGAGGAACTCACTGGAGTCCTTGTCTCTCTCTCGGTCCCACACTCTGCTGCAGAATAACTCCCCAGTGGCGCTGTTCACTTCAAAACTGTTGTTGGTCACAAGGGAGTAAACAGGGGCAGACGACTGGCCTTGCACCGTCGCTTTGAGTTGTCCGATAGCCTTGCCAAGGGACCGGTAATAGGGCGTCTCCTCCACAACTTGAAAGAAAGCGTTTTTCTGGTTGCTGTGAGGCGAACCGCAAGGAGCAACATTTAGTCATACTGTAAATTGCTGTTCGCAGACACTGCATTTCCGGAAATCATGGCAAAGAAGTGTAGTGCGTAAAGGTGATTGCGCTGTCAGTCTATGCTCATACTTACATACGCGCATGTTTATACCCACACGTGCACATACAGCCCTGTTCATGTGCATACACGCCCCTGGCACGCTCAGTGGTGTCAGGAACGCCTAGTACGGTACACATTTAAAAAGAAAGAAGGGAAGTGGGGAGTTCAGCAACAGGTCGGCAAGAGTTTAACCCGTCAAAAGTCAAGAGTGTTTTTCCGGTGTTTCACTTCGATTTTAAGATTAAAATGTACTGAGTAGTTTCAAAATTGCTAAATCGCTGGAGACAAATGTTCTAGAATGTTCTTCGACAATAAAATATTGTGGGATTTCAGACATCACGTGACCATAGAGTATATTAGGGCCGGCAGCACCTCGAAATTTGCTTGTTCTTTTTTATACCATGTAAGAAACTTCAAAAATCGTTGACGTTAGCAAGCCCACGCTCGACTATCAAAGGTGACTGAGTCTTACAGCAATAAACTCGAAGTATAGCAGCGAAATCGAAGTAGTGACAGGATTCAAGTCCGAGAACCTGAACCAGAGTTAACAGAATGGGAGTTCTGTTGTTTGTTGTACTTCCCCGAGTGTAGATACATTCTTAGTAATTGCTGCAGAGTCGAGCTCTGGCAGTTTCTTGTCGAAGACTGATTTCGCGTTCGCTAGAGCGTCTGGGTTTACGTACTGTAATGCTAAGGAGGGCACACTTAGCCACGTAGGAATCCGCGGATTTTTCGAGTTTGTCCCTGATTCCAGAAAGCCAAACGACAAAGAACTCACGTTGTGAAAAGATTGATATTCTTGCCTGTTGTCTACATTAAAATCAACGTACGAACTACAAGTAAAGATAGACCCTTGGATCGTTGTATGCATTGAACGTCAAGTCAAAATATTGGTGTACATTTATTGAAAAGAACTCTTCTTCGACTTCTGGTTTGCATGGATATGTGTGGCAAACTGTTAGGTAGTTGCGTCACTTCATCTTGTATGAGCGGAACTGTATCTGGACAGTAACATCTTTCGTCGATAGAAAAACCGTTCTTCTGAACTGTGTGACTGAGTGTACGGAGGAATATATCTGATTAGTGTGTTTCGGGACTATTACGTTACAGTAAGTTCTTTTTAATTCCTTTATATAAATAGATCCACACTTGTGTTTGTTTCGGAGTGACCGAAACGTCTAAGAAATTCGAACACGAACACGCATTCGTACAGACATCACACGTTTCATTAAATTAAATTAAAGAGAGAGTTTTTGACAGTGGCACTCACAAACACACAGATCATGTATGACACACACACACAAACACACACACACACGCACGCACGCACGCACGCACATGCACACGCGCACACACACACGCACACATTCATACAGAACATACACAACTCTGAAATGAAGACATACCCAAATGACACCACGCTGCTCCCCGCGTCGTTGATGTGAATCTCAACTGAAGCCGACCCTGTCAGTGGTGGCCTCCCCTTGTCAGTGGCCACTACAGTGTAGAAGTACACGGGCAGCTGAGGCCGCCCTGTCCGGTTGACTCTCAACACGGCGTTGTCCACAGCGAACAGATATGGGTCACCTTGTCTTGTATCGATCAGTTTAAAGTCCATTTCCCGATTCTCACCTGAGTCCCTGATAGAAAAAAATGGGTATTTTTTTAAATCAAGTGTACACACATACGAAATGTCGTAGCGTAATGGCAAGAATGTCCTTCATTGTCGGACAGCACCTGATGGTCCTCAAGAAAATCACACCAAAGCCCACAAACACGCGCATCCACGTGCACACACGCGCACGTACGCGTTCAGGTACTCTCTCTCTCTCTCTCCCTCTCTCTCTCTCCTTATCTACCTGTCATCGACAGAGAAGACGAAGATGGGGCTGCTCGTGTCGAAAGTTTCAATGCGCACGCTGATGTTGTAGGGGCTGTTGAAGAAGGTCGGGCTGTTGTCGTTCACGTCTCGTACAGTAACCCGGATGATAGAGGTACCGTTTAGAGGCGGTGTGCCCTTATCTGTGGCCCGCACCCGCACGTCGAATGAGCGCTGTGTGACGTTTTCGTAATCTAAGCCCGAAGACTTGCAGGTAACCTAAACAAATAAAATGTGGTAGAGCACGGGGATGGATCACTAGTGACTGACTAAATGATACATGAGAGCCGAATGGGGGATTGATGTTGGGCAGGCCTGACGAGGCAGATAAACCCGAACACTTTAGTTGTGTTGGAGGAAAAGTGTTGGTGATTTTGCTCTATGGCGGGGTGGGGAAAGGAGATGTGTGGGGTTTTTTTTTGGGGGGGGGAGTAAGAGTAATGGAGCAAACAAGAGTAATGGAAAGAAATTAACACTTCCTCCCAAAGATGTAAGGCGCGATGACGGGTAGCGCCGATATGCACCGTACAGACACTCCACACAGCTGTCTGCGTACCTGTCCAGTGGCTGGGTTGATGTTCAGCAAGTCGCTGTCTATGGAGTAGACGATATCACTGTTGATGCCAAAGTCCTTATCTTCTGCTTTCACTGTGACAAACGAACTGTTTGTGCAACTGGTTCCTTCGTCTATGACTGGGGGTAAGTATATCTGGCTCTGCACATACACAAGTGGTGCACAACACGAGCGTTTTACTGTTGCTCTCTCTCTCTCCTTCTCTATCGTTATTCAACTAATTATTTAGCGTGAAGTAAACTGTAAACCGAGGAAAATTAAGATATTTTAACGCCGTATGTCCTCAAATGAACTGAAATGTACGGCGAAATGAAAGTAAAAGAGTAAGAAAGAAGAAAGGAAAGAGAAAGAAACAAACAAAGAAACAAAGAAAAAGTAAGAAGAATGATGGAGGGAAGAAGGAAGGCAGATTAAAAAAAGAAGACAGACTTAACGACGTACAGACAGACAGGACAGGGGTGAGCTTGTAAATAAAGACTCGTCCGTTAGTATAACATCGGCATGACAAGAAGGATCGTCATCGTCATCGTCGTCGTCATCATCATCATCATCATCATCATCATCATCATCATCATCGCTGTGGAGACCGTCTAGGAACAACTAAGGACTGGGCAACAAGCTTCCTCCACGTGTCTCCTCCCACAAATAGAGCGCATGCCTTCAGGGTGGGGGTGAGGGCGGGAGACTCCATCCCCCTACGCGAAGGATTTGAGCAGTCGGCACAGAGCGCGGCAAAGTTTACCTGAAACTGTGGCGAGTTGTCGTTGACGTCCAGCACGGTAATCAGAACGGTGGCTGAAGAGCTGCGGGGAGGACTCCCTAGGTCTGACGCCATGACGGTGATGCTGTAAAACTCTCGCGTCTCGCGGTCTAACGACAGCTTGGTTCTCAACACGCCTGTTGTGGCGCTAATGCTGAAGAAGCCGTACGCCCCCTCCCCAATGCTGTACCTGAAATTCAAGCCAGGTATCACAGCGATGAACAGTACCTACAGGTGTCAGGCCCTTTTTGACTAAATATTCATGTACAGGAAGAACAACTACGGCTTAATATATAAATTAAAGTAACATACCTGATCTCCCCGTTTAAGTCTACATCTCTGTCTGTTGCTTTGACAACAGCCACATCCAACCCGACCGTGATGTTCTCGAGAACGTTGACAGAATAAACGCTTTGATTGAAGCCAGGGCTGTTGTCGTTCACATCTAGCAGAATCACTGTGAAGTTCATGGTGGCTGCCGAACCATGAATATAAACCCGTAAATATCATCACGTCATTACTTCAAAGGTGGCGGTACTAAAACCGCTTACTAGCACACCTGCGTGCGTGCAAGTGGATGTGCATGTGCATGTGCATGCGTATTAACGTCAAAGTTTTGCATTTGTTTTAATGAGCATGAACATGTAAATAGCAGACGTTAACTATATTCGATGTGTGCCTTCCTGCGTGCGTACTTGGCTGTGTGTGTTCGGTTTTTTTCTCTCCCCCCCTCACCTCCACCTCTCACTGAAAGTGTGCCTGTTTATATAAGCCTTTTATAGAAGCCTCTAGTTAGCCTGGATTGCTCTGAGGGCACAGTGTGGTTCAAATCCAGGTGTAGCAAAGGATTATATCACTTTATGCAGACCCCATTCGTCCATCTCTCGAACATAAAGGTGTCTCTCCCTTTCCGCATTGGCCAGCTTTCTGCAGGTATCAGTCTGGCGCGTAGAACCCCGTCCCCCAATAGCATGAATACACTGCGAGGTGCAAGCACAGTCCTTGTTTAGTTTCTCTGTTCCTTTCCTATCTCCCTTGCTGCTTTCTTCCTTTCCTCTGCGTGTTTCTAAATGTGTGTTTGAAGAAGGACGTACCAGACAGTCTGTACTGCACCGGAAGAGTCGTCCCTCCATCCGTAACTGTGACGGTGAAGCGAACCGCGTCCAGAACTTCGCGGTCCAGACCCGAGGAGTTGCTGACCGTGAGCAGACCCGTGGCGCTGTCAATCTTAAAAAGACTGCTGTTGCCTCCACTTATGTTGTATGTAAGAGTTGCGTTGTACAGATAATCTGGATCGGTGGCGTAAAACTGAAAACGGAAGGAAAAAAGGAAAGAACATTTTTTTTGCTGCACTTTTATCTCCCTGCCTCACCCTTTCGGGTCCCACACACACACACACAAGCACATACAACACTTTCCTTCAAACATATCTATCATATCTAACATATCTAACATATCTAACATATCTAGCATATCTAGCATCTCTAACATATCTCGCCAATAATTCTCTCCGGTCCCTACTCTTCTCTCTTTACTTCTCCTTGCCCACTTCCTTCACTCTCTTGCCCCACACATTCTCTCTCTCTCTCTCTCTGCCTCCATCCCCCCTCTCTATCCACCACTACAAAATCGGACCGTGGCGTACAGGTAACGAGTGCTTAGAAGGAAGATACTGAGTGTGATGGGTTGGAATCTCGCGTTGCTCACGCATTATTTTCAGATTCATTAACTTTACCTGTAATTAGCTATCAACTTCAAATGCATTCCGGATTCATTGCTGCTTCTTCTTAGAAATGCATATGACTGGATGGGCGGAAGGTTCGAAGCTGTCAGTGTTACGTCTGTGTTGTTTTGTCCCCATAGACGGTGAGAACCAGAAACGACACTTTCAGGTCCTAATCCCATCAGGATGTAGCCTTCCTTGGTAAGTTGGCGTTTAGTAACCAAGCAACCAGCCCAACTCTTCCCCCACTTCTTCTTGCTCTTACCTTGACGACAGATGTTCCAGCCGCAGAATTCTCTTGAATACTGGAATAGTTTAACGACTGGAAGACAGGAGCATTGTCATTCACGTCCTCGATTGTCATCGAAATATTGTTGACTATCTGAAAATGGGGGGAAAAGCGTAGACTCGTCTGTGGGTGTGAGCAAAGTTGGTGTACCAAATAAATACATGAATACATGTGTCTACCTTCTGAAAATGTTTATTGCTGACCAGCTTACAGCAAGCAATACAGTAAACTTGGGATGGGGTGGGAGAGGCCAAAAGGAAAGTAATTTAAACGATACTTGCACATCGTTATCTGTGTGTCTGTAAAGACGTTAGGCAGAAGGATGCATTTTGAGATAATTTAAGATCTCTACATTGTTTACTCTTGTTTTCGTCTGCGAAACTGCAGGAAAATGTATAGTTCTGACATCAAATTATATCCCCTACCTTCAGCTTGCACACTTCCTCTTCCTGGTAGCCGACGACAATAAAGTTTTCTGGTGGTAATTTCCCCTCCCGGTCTATAAGATTCCGTATACTAACGATGCCCTTATGAGGTAACAAAAACAGAAGATAGAGCAGGTCAGAGTGACATGAATTTACATGTTGCATAAACCAGATACATGCAGTTTAACACGCATTATGCTATGATATCTGGTTCCAAGACTGCCGAATGTTTCTGTTCCTAATCTTTTATGTATTCAGCTAAGTATTTTTAACTAAATGCATTAGTTTAAACAGTGCATCTAGAGGGACTCACCGTCGTTTGATTCACGACGAAAAACCTTTGGGCGAGAAGATCGACCAGTTGATATCCAGTGTAGTTAGTCAGACTTGCGTTAAAGATGGGGGTGCCGACTGCTGTGTTCTCCACCACAGTCACATAGTGCATCCCTCCTACTACCTCGAAATCTTGCTTGGCGCTGGAGATGTAGATTCTAACGGTGGTGGGTTGTGTGCTGTTTTGAACGCCATCAGACACCGACACTTGTATTACAATACCGTCTGGGCCAGCGTCCTCTGGAAGTTTTTTGGTGACTTCAATCAGCCCGATTGAATCTGGAATCTAGGGCCATCATACATAGAACTTGTAAACTGTTAAGTATTCTCACAACAATAATTTATCTACATGATCCTGCAGTTCATAAAATTTGTGAACTATCAGGAACATGTAAATTATACACTGTTTGCATTACTTTAGGCTCTATAAATATCTTTTTCCATGTAACATATATTCTTTACCAATTTTTATTTATCAGATTTTAGTTTCGCAGTAATTCTACATCTGGAAACTGTTGGAAACAAACGCTTTTAAATTTCGGTTTGACATCTTTTGAGATGTGAACTGGTAAGCCTGAAAACTGCATGCAAAGAAAGCTTTCCATGTGAGCTTTAAAATCTGGAAGTGGTATAATTTTTAGTTTGTTCACCTGGAAAAGACTGCTGTTCCGGCTAGGTAGGATTTGGAAAGTGAACGTCTGAGGCAAGGAATCCTGATCGTCCACCGTCAGTCGACCAACCAGAGAGCCCCGGTCAGAGCCGTATGGCGCTGCGAAGAAATACTCCTTGTCGCGGAAGACGGGGGGCGAGTCGTTCTGGTCCGTGACGCTCACTGTCGTCGTTATCGACGTCGAAAGCAAAGAGTCGTTGCGAGAGCGCACGGTGATGGTGACAGAAAAGATCTGGGGACCTGTCTCGAAGTCCAGGCCCCGGGTCAGCTGAACGGCTGAGTCGGTCAAGGACAACCTGAGGGGAAGGTCGGCTGGAAAGTTCTCTCCGGTGACGTCAAAACGTTCCAGCAAAGATGAAAACGTCACCAAGTTCCACCCGGGGCCATTGTTTTCCCTCACCGTGATGCCGACACTGCCCACGATCACGGCCACCTTTAAGGTCAGGACGACCTGGCCGGATGACGTCAAGTTCAAGGTCATTACATGTCCTACTGCGTTGGGGCTGGTCCTAAAGTTGTTGATGTTGACATCACTAACGCACACAATTCTGCGCTTGGACTGAAGCTGAAACAGGGCGATACCAGATTCTGGCAGCAGCCTTAGGTCAGTGTTATCCACATTGCCCAGAGCGGAAGTGACGTCATACACGATGGTTCCTCTGCGACTGCCATCCAGCAGGAAAACGTCTGCGACTGGCACTGCTCTAGGAAAGACGCGTCTGACAGTAACGTTCAGTGTCGTAATGTCGGAGCTGAGCCAGTCGTTCACGGTGTCATGAACATCGACGCGAAGAAAGAAGAGGTACACTGCGTCGACATCAGGTAGTTTACCGCTGGTCTGGATGGAGAAATTCACGCCGGTCGGTGGGACGTACAGGAAGCTGTTGGCAGGGTACAGCGAGTACGTGATGTCCACAGAGTTCATCTCCACTCCCCTGAAGTCCAGGCTAGAGCTGTACACTGAAGAAGAGAAGAAGCTACATTTTTCAGTATGCTGTCGAGAATAAGGAAGCAGATTGCCTAGTAGCTAGAGCGCTGCCCTCCGAACCTCTGGGCTGTAGAGGTGCACCACACTTCCCCCAGTTGACCCAGCTGGGAATGGGCAGCTGACTCAAAGGTCAGAAAAGGTATGGTAGTAAGGAAGAGGAGATGGATACTGCCCTCGCGATACTGGCCCACAGAAAAGAGGGGTCTCACACGCCCCACTCCCCTACGACCTTAAGGTCACAGCAGAAACTTTACCATCACCTTCTGTCGAGAATGAGGTCGAATATAATAATAATCATTGTGTAATAATCCTTTAGATAGCTCCAGCAAAGGTACAGGCAGCGCTCAAACATAACCGTATGCAGACGCATGTGACCAAGGGAGCTTACCGTACCCAAACACGTAGCAAAGAGAGGGCCGAAAGAAAGGAACTTGGCAGATCCTCAAAAAGATCTGCCATCCCTTTCTTTTAAACGGCGCTAGTCTTCACACAGATAACCCTCGGTACATAACGTGTGCATACAGAGAATAATAATTATTATTTCCTTTAGACATTTATTCTAAGATAAAGCTCAGGGGTTATCTTTGAAGAACTATTTTGTTACAGACACTATATTACTACAATTATTGCAACACTTCCTCCATTCCATGATACTGACATATCATAAAGATCTAGATGACACATATTTGAAAAAATTCTTTAAAGATGATGTTATGACAATGGTTTGCAGTTACTCCATGACGTTACTTACAATATTGTTACATACTCTGCAAATATTAATTATAACCTATAATTAAGAAGAAAGTTAAAGGTCATTCCCATGTAAGAACTACAATCAATGTGATTATTCTAATAATGATACGACTTGTTCGAAGGAAGATTTCACCCAAAAATAATCGTAAGGCAACAACCCACCTGACCTGGAGTCTGGAACGTCTGACTGGAGCGTAAGGTTGATGGTGTGACGAAGCAGTTGATTAGGAACTGGGAAGAAATGTTGTATTAATCAACACAAAAGACGTAACCTGGATGTGTGGCTTTTAACTACATGTCTGGATGCAATAATAATAATAAGAAGAAGAAGAAGAAAAAGAATAATAACAATATTTATAAAGCTCCTATCCTTGATCAAGGCTCTGACAGACAAAGTACAACACCTTCACACGCACAGACGCGCACATACATTATCCAAAATGAAGAGCAAAGAGATACGTTTTGAGGCTGGATTTGAAAGATGAGAAGGAAGGAGAGTGTCTGATGTGAGAGGGCAGGGAGTTCCAAAGTTGAGAGCAGTAGACGAAGAACCAGCGGAGGCCACGCGACTTGCGTTTGAAGTGTTTTTATTGGAAAAGACGTGAATCGGAGGAAGAGCGAAGTGGACCGGATGTAGTGTATAGAGAAGTCAAATCAGACAAGTCGGATGGGGCACTCATGCTTATCGGAGATCGCGCATCTGTGAGATTCCCGGTACTAGCCTAATTACTGGTGGATAAGACGTACCTGGTTTTGTTATATTGTCTCATCGGTTAAAGGCCAAGGCAGCTAAAGAGTTATGTTGCGCCTAAATGAGATACGCTGTTTGTACCTTCACACAAACTTTTGGACTTCAAATTTCTAGTATATTTCAAAGGATGACGGAAAGAGCGTTTGCTCTGGCATAAGGAAGCGCGCTGTTTCTTTATGGGGCGATGTTGAAAACGCTGTAAGGATAGCGGCTTTATAGAGTCACTGCAAAGTGAAAGACTTGAAAGTGGGGCACAGCGGTTTTATGCTTGTCACTAAAATGTTGAGGATCGCGCCTCTATCATCAGAGGCTTTCCGAATAGTCCACCATTACCCGACCACCAATTCCTCCTCATCCCGATGTGAAAGCCAATTATATATACATACAGGCGATCTTTTGAACTAAATCACTTGGGTGTGGTGTGGTTTTGTTGTTGTTGTTGTTGTTTTTAATTCCTTTCTTTTCTGCACGTGACGCCGATGAATCCTTAACAGCAACTCACCTTCGGCACATGTATAGTTGTTAGTCTCGTCTTCAACCATGAAGGTGTTGTGGATACACTGACATTTGCGTTCGTCTTGGCCCCACGAATTTTTCTTGTAGGTACACGCGCTGTTCTCAGGGTAACAGTAGCCCCAGGTTTTGTTGGCATCTCCACATGACTGATCCAGTTTCCTCGTCGGCAGGACGTAACCCGGAAATGGCGTGGGAGAGGTAGTCGTGTATTCTGGATGTTACAGTTGTATGTAATGAAAAGAAATTAGTGGAGTCAGTTGGGAAGACCAATATAAATAGTCAAGCGGATTAACGTGTCTGAGTATTCCTCAGAATGATAATAAAATTAATTTGATATCTTTTGCTTACCTTTGATAGACGAGTCATCGTTAAATACATTGACCCGTCATCCAGGTTTTATTCTGTACCTACTTTACAACACCTGAAGCAGCCACCACCGTCGGACGGCTATGACCCGGATTTGTGCGTTTCGTTAATGCGGCGCGCGACGTTGCGTTAGGAATTTTACGAGACGCGATAAAGCAGACAAATTTTTTATTTCGGACGGATTCTGTTATGTACACCAGGTTTTCCCTCTTTAGTATACAAAAAGCTTTGATCGGGTACGAATTTTCTGTCGACCAAAATTCTTAAAGCAGAATAGTACTTGGATCTTCCCTGTGCTTCTAACACACGCTTCATCCACGCTTTGCCATCAGCTTCTAAGGTGAAAGAGCTTACCTGTCTTTTAGACTGTCGTGTCATTATCCATACATACGTGAGCTTGTATCATTGACAATGACGACGATGAAGATGACGATGAACATGACATGGGTGACAGCGGCGGAGGTAGCGATGCTGGCATCGGAATAAACATGTCCATTGGACATACCTGACAACAGACCCTGGAAAGGAAAACGGGGTGGGGCGGGGAAGGGGAGACAACCTGCGCATGCGCGGCACATTTCCCTACCGAACGTTCTGAGTGTGCACAGTCCTACCTTGTACTTACCCATACTCACCCACACTTCGTACTTACGATTCCATTGTCTTATCCAGACAAGAACATTTCAGGAAAAGGCCTCACCACTGGAGCCCAAAGCTGTAACTTCAGCTGCTGACAAATCTGAGGCAGACCCTGAGCTGAAAAAATTAAATGAGATCTTGCACTTTATAGTTACTTTATCTTGCGTGGCAGTAAGAATTAGTAGAAACAATTGGATTTGATTCGCATCTTCATGCATTTGTTTCACTGTAAGAACTGAAGTTGCATGTCCTTACGTGCTGCGTAGTAGCGGCTTGTAGAGTAATTACGTACTGTAGTGTAATAACGTACTGTAATCACGTACTGTAGAGTAATCACGTACTGTAGAGCAGTATTGTAGATAGTACCAACCACATTCCCCGTAGTCAAGCCTACACCGAGACTGCTGCGGTGTAGAGAAATATTTGTAGATGCCTGTAGAACAACCATTCATTTTATGTTCGACGGTGATGACGATGACTACATAGACCAATTTGAAAAAAATATATTTATATAATATATACGCGATAGCCGAGTTACAGACGAGGAAGGCAATCTGCAGGCCTACATACTGCTTTCTTTGGTCGTTTGTAAACAACCATTTCATTGTTTATGCACTTATAATTATGGTTCTGTCAAACGCTCTCACCCTGAACATGAGCAAGCGCTTTGTACACGTCCTCTTCCTCTAAGATCGCCGCTAGACGAGCTGTTCGTCGTGTCCTGGCTTGTACCCAGCGCCTTGGAGGTCTGCGCTCTTTTCTGCGCGCTGGCGAACCTGCGATCCACAGATTGTTGAAAGAACGAAATCCTGCCAGGAGCGTGGTGCGTGTCGTCACATTCGCTGTTAGTGGTAAAGAGGGTAGGGCGGGTGGGGGGAGAAAAATAACTCTTTTCATCTTTCCATCCACATTGGTCTTAGGTTTTTTTAGACGACAAAGCAGGTGTAATTTCCCCCCCCCCCCCTTTTGAGGAACAGGTACAAAGGTGGGGGGGGGGAGTCGCGAGCACGAGGGAGGGGAAGGTGGAGAAGATAGGAGGGGGATATATATCCGTGAGTCGCCGGACATTGAATTACCGTTACGTGACAGCTCACAGTGTGCTGCTTTTGTAATAGGATCACAAACAGCCGATTGGCAGCTACACAGCGTGAGAAAGACTAGAGGACTGATATGTTAGTGTGTGAGAGAGAGGGGGGGGAAGGAGAGCCTTTGCTGTGTTTTCTTTTCTTTTTTCTTTTCTTTGAAACTGGCTTTTGTCACACTAAAATTCGGTCTTGCTGTCTTACGTTGTTTGGGCTCGGGTAATTCCAACCACTCACCCTGTCTTATGCTTGGACGACAGAATTAAAGGAGAATAGCACCAGGTCCCTGTACTCCAAATCTCAGCAAGAGGTATGTGGCAATGGCACCTGGCCAGCTGTCAAAAGGAGCATGACGTTATTGAAATCTTCAACAAAGAACCAGCACAAAAGCTGTACCGAGCTCATTAACCATTCTCCCACTGCGCACACTGCCCGCTTCTTCCTGCTTCACGAGCAGGTAGACAATTTTAGAGCGCCAGTCTTCCGCCTCGCTTGATTTCAGTGGCGCGTTCATCTCTCCCTCTGTGTGTTGTGTGTGTTTCGTTGTTTTCACTAGAGTGTCTGTGTCCATCGTCCGCGCGAAGTGTGCATGAAATGTGTTCTCGCGCGTTAAAAATCCACATTTTATTTATTTATTTATTTATTATTTCGCAGTATGAGGTCAGGGTGGTGTTTTATTACTAATTTGTGCACTGAAAGAACCACCAGACTGATACCTGCAGTAAGACGGCCAGTGCGAGAATGCAGTTTAACGTTTTTGGGGAACACCCAAATGGTGTCCTCGGTTACTCCTGGATTCGAAACACCAACCTTCCACACACTTGTCCCCAGTTCTATCTGCAGACCTATCCAGTCCCTTTACTCCTGCTTTATAAACCCTATGTACTAAGCTTTATACCAGTCAGAGGTAGACTACTGACAATTGACTGCTGTCACCTGCGTCATTTAAGCACAAAATCAGAAACCGGCGCGAGCACAGTTAAACAATAACTGTATATAAGATCACAGTAGTGTCTATTTCTACATTGCTACAATCTCATTCCTAAACGTTCTCTGTCATTAACTTCTTTGGCATCTCGTTAATGTAGGTTTAATCGCCCAGTGATATCAAAAATATTGTAAGGAAAGAGATTAATTTCTGGTACAAAATGTAAGGTTTAAATTTATTTCGCGAAAGATAACGTCATTAACTACTTGCAGACATAAGAGTCTATCAAGATCAATTACATAAACCAGACAATAAACGTAACACTTCAACGAAGCGAGAAAGTAATATTATTGTCATTCGTTTAACAGTTTTCATATGAAACATTTTTCTTTTAAAAAGATAACGTTTTTGAAAACATACCTTCTGGTTGAAGACACCTTGTGCGTTGCAAGTATTTCCAATAAGAGACTCATCAAACATGTCCAACAAGGAAGTAAAACAACGACGTTTGCCTGTACTCTCTTTCGTAAGGCTTTGGGAACCGCCTAACGTCCACAGCTGCCTTTTATGTGCCTGCCATTCGTCCGACCATAGAAACATTTCTATAGTCCGACACAATTGAGTAGGAAAACCCTTTTCGCCTTTTCAGAACTCTGAAAGTACTGTTTGTACTGGAGTAGGGGGCATGGGAAAATACGCGACAATAACTACGTCATGCGTAATGTGTTTGGGCGAGGGGACCAGTGGTGAGAAAGATGGTAGCTAGGTTGGCTGGGGGGGGGGGGGTGAGATTCGGCAAACATTGACTGAACTGGCGTTATGCGACAGCGCACCGAGCTGGAGGACTGCTGTCTTCTTATTCACACAATCTCCTTCGCCTGCGTCAGTAGTAGTGGGGATAATTGTGGTGGAAGTGACTGTGTGGCCGCTGTGGTGTTGAGGCCGCTGCTGTTCATGTTGATACCGTTGTTCAGTCTAACAAGGAAATCAAATTGAAAGTTGCGACCGACCTGCTTGAATGCGTATGGGGAAGGGAAACTCCTAAATTTTCCGTCGGATGACGTAAGAATGACAGCGCCACCACTCATGACAGCGAGAACAGGAAAAGGGACACCGAAGATATAAATAAATTTTAAGCAAATTGTCAGTCCAGTTCCTCCACAGATTCAGAGTTCAGACCTATTCCCCATAGAAGCTGCTTAAGACATTTCGTGCCTATTGTTGACTTAATCAAAGATTTGGTTTGCTTACGTCAACAAAAAGCTTTTGTCTGAGCCCATGGGCAGTAGCACCATTCTGCCAAAAATACAGGAAACTCCCGCAAAATTTTATTCTAAACATTGTATTGAATATGTACGGACACAGGCGTCATGGTCTTAACAACCGGATTATTTTTTCGCAAACGACCTGTAGCTAGTCAGCTGTTAACTGTTAAAGGACTTTAACGGACACAGGCGTCATGGTCTTAACAACCGGTTTATTTTTTCGCAAACGACCTGTAGCTAGTCAGCTGTTAAAGGACTTTAACGGACACGATAAAACACATGCTTGTTGAAAGATCAGTTGACAACACACGTCAAAGTTGAAATCTGATCAGATGCTTCGTGCCTTAAAAACATACCTCATCCGGAAACATTTATAATCTCATCAAATTATTAGGGAACTAACGCTGCTGTGAGCTCTTTTTTGGAATAATGGATCCTTGTGAATGTTATGTATGTATGTATGTATGTATGTATGTATGTATGTATGTATGTATGTATGTATGTATGTATGTATGTATGTATGTATGTATGTATGTATGTATGTATGTATGTATGTATGTATCAGGATGTAGGTAGGTGGGGAGTTATTTCACTCTTTTTATCCTGTGTTGCTCGTACATAGATATTTCGTTCGTTTCTCAGTAACTTAGTCTTATGCTCTTGTTGTATTTTTGATGTGGTTTCTCTTTGTATAGCTTGTATAGTTTGTATTTTCTAAACCGGTTATGTCTATACATGCTTGTCGGTCAAGAGCACTGAGCGTGTTTTTCTGAACGTGGTGATGTAAATTAAAATGTAAATAATTATAGTAATAACAAACAGGAGTGAAGAACTTTTTGGAACGAATACATGATAATATGCACCCAGTTCAAAAAAGTCTTAACAGCTAGAATATGGGAGACCGAGGTTTTTAGCAACCCTGCAGGTAAATACTTGCTCCTATGCCTTTAGCGTTTGCTCGAATATTCTTAAAAGTCTGTCAAACCTCTTTGCAAGGTACTGGAACTTCTTCATTCTCATATGCACGCCCTGTGACATCATAATGCGGGGCTTAAAATTCTCGATCAGCTGGTATGAAAGCACTTGTGAGGAACTATAAATGTATGTGTGATTTAATGACGTTGCCTAATTTCGAGGTATAATTTTTCTCAAGCAAGTTTCTCATCCCCCAAGAAAGTGAAAATATTCGTCGTCTTTTCTTCCATCTTGCCTCCTTCCTCCCCTCTTTCGTTCTCTTTTCTTCCTCATCTTTTTTATTTTATTTTTTAGTGCGTGTACGCACGCGCGCGGGTGTGGTGTGTGTGTGGGGGGGGGGGGAAGAATGCAGTCATTGTTGGCGATTTTTGAGAATTTCTGTTGTATTTTGATAGTAGATCACGAGTGGAGCATGGTGTAGGCTAGTCACAGTATATTCTCCTTCCAGTCTTTCCATATACAGTATGTGTTGGTGTTGGAACGGCTATACCATGTCAAGTTTTGTTCTGTCTAATATCGCAATTAAATTCTTTCTCGAAAAAAGAAGAAAGGAAAAGTGAAAATAAACGAATGAATGAAAGACTTCAAAAAGGCGTAAAGAGAAAGGTGGTGGTGGTGGTGGTGGTGGTGATTTAGAGGGACAGTGCTTCAACCTCGCGGTGATTTCGCACTATGGGGGATGGGGGTATGCACTGAAAGAACCACCAGACTAATGGCTGCAGTAAGATGGTCAGTGCGGACAGGCAGTTTAATGTGCGGGTAGATGGTCGAATGGAGTTTGCACAAGGTTTAACTCCAGGAAATAGTCCTTGGCCACACCAGGGTTCGAACCAGCAACCTCCATCTGCTAGTCCGCAGCTCTCCCAACTGAGCTATCCAGCCCCCCCCCCCCCCCC
>SMGT01013140.1:946685-999149 GCA_004794575.1 Lanistes nyassanus | reverse complement strand
CCCCCCATCTGGGCCATCGCCGTTGTCCTGTATATATACCTATTCCTCCACCATTAACCACTCTGGTCCAGTCATGCTCCTGCATCCTACTAACGTAGCGTAGTGACGTCATGCATCTTTACAGGTCATCGCTGACATCACCTTCCAAACACTCGTCTGCGTCATGAGTAGCGTTCCGCTACACAAAATGCATGGACAGTAAACGACTGCAGTCTCTTTTTCCTTTTGAGTTTGTTTCAGTGGATCTGCTGTTTATTGCACTATCTAGTCGTAAGCAATCTCGGTTGTTTTGTTTGTTTGTTTGTTTTGCACTTTCCTTATTCAGTTTATTCATCGGCTTACCTTCAGCTTCGGTAGCTGAACTCAAGCACTTAATTCAGACATGTTGTCTGCATGCGTCACAGATGAAAGACGTGCATTTGCATGCTGTGCCCACGTCGTGGTCAACGTGTCATGGTTCAAATGTGGAAACAGAAAAAGTACCCCAAAAAATGATATTGCGGTGAGGCGCATGTGAGGATGATTAGTGAGTATGGTTCTGATTAAGTCAGAAAGATTTAACAACAAATACTGTGTGCCAAATAATTACTTAATCGTACAAGTTTACACAACTCTATGTTAAGATGCTTCCAGTTTTGTCCATGTCAGTAAAAATGAAGTAGCATAACAGCAGACAGGGAAAGGAACAGAAAAGAATATACATATACACACGATTATTACAGCTTTTAATCTGAACAGCTGTCATCTGACCAGCATTCAATTCTGAAAAGCTTCTGTTATGCACAAAAGAAACCCAGAAGACTCGCTCACTGAACAATATCTCCGAAAGGATTTTGTCAGTTTCTTGCTGTCTGTTGGGCAGTGCTATCAAAATATGTACTGACGTTGCCTGGTCACGTTGTCTGCAACATTTCAGGCATACATTCAAACTTGCTGTAACTAAGTGTAAATTTCGGTTAAATTAAGTAACAAATATTTGTCAAAATGTATTTTGGTATAACATTTCCTGTTAGATAGACCTCACATTATGTCTGATCTTATCGGATCGTGTCTGCGCGGACTTTCGAAGGACCATCGTTTTGTACAATTCCTACACACCTACGGCTCTTTCGCCGCACCACAGTAGGTTTTCTTGTTTAAAATCACTGTTCAACTTACCAAAAACATACACACTAACAGACCACTTCCATGACTCCTGCAACAGGACGCCTCTACATGTTGTTAGGTACATTGCGGGGACTCACGAAAATGAAAGGAAACTTGTTTGTACTATCTTGAATACATTTATTCAAAGCGAATAATTCGAATAATTCAATAGCATAGTGTTTTCGTGAAACTGTTTATTATAGGCATTTATCCACCACCAGTTTGAAATATATGTAATTACATTACCATGTCTTCACATACGTCCAAGATAAAGCAATATCTGTATATGTGCTGGACTGGCTGTATAACCCCCTTTGTACTTGTTTTCGTGCACTGTAAACAAGAAGGGTTCAAGTTAGAACACTTCTATTGTTACCGAAACAGAACGCATTTTACATTGATCTAGAACGCTTAGATGTGTTGGTGGTAAACTAGTGTAAAAAGTGTTCTGGTCTGTGTTCTTGAAAGTGTTCAAATGGCTGGAAAATGTATAAATGGTGTTCTGATAATGTTCCAAATTGTACCAGCAGCAAGTGTTCAGTCAAGTAGGGCCATGCTAAGATTACATGTAGTACATATCTTGCATACTATTTACACACGAAAGCACATATTTTGCACATGATTTTAACAATTTAAACATTTTTACATGTAATTAGTGCTTAACATATTTAGAGTGTGGGTTGGTGTATGCATTTGAATACAAGCATATAGAAAAATGTAGACTATTTGTTGTGTACATCTAAATTATAAGAAATTTTGGGAAATATTACTGCATGTAAAGAATTATTAAGCATTTCGGAAGATTACTGCTGGCACTAAATTAACTTTTTTAAGACAGATGGACTTTTGATATGGCCGTGAATTCTATGTGCTTGTGGACTGATGTCTGCTCGCCGAAACCAATGCTGAGCCTTTCACAGACTTCGAAACTGTCAGTCTTGGTGAGCCGACAGGTATCCCGTCTACCGGTAACATAACGAAGTTATAGGGACGATGCAAACGGCTCACATCTATCCCATCCACCTCGACATCAGCGGACGCTTCTTCTGATCCAGTCAACCTAAGCGCATTTCTAATCTAAACCCTAATCCCACTTCCACCCCCGCCATAAGCCCTGCCTAGCCCACAGCTTACGCAAAATCAAACAAAAAAAAAAAAGAAAACCCTTATGGGACTCGAACTCCTTTCGGACTGTAGGAACTGCCGCTTACACCACTCATCCATGGAGTGTTGCTGACGAACGTGTTAAGACATACGGCAGTTCAGGCGTGACGCCAGAGAGAACTAACGTCCCTGTTCTGTTTGCCGGACAGATACTAACACTTCCTAACATTCACTGTTATGTTATACGTGCTGCTCTAATCGGAACACATTCAAAGAAATAAGAAGGAAATAAGAAGGAAAACAGTACACGCCTGCCAACAATCTGTGGCATATTGTATCCATGGATGCAGATGCCTCGAGTTGATGATGACTATTGTAATGAAAAATGAGTCGTTTTCTGTATGCAAATAATACAGCTATAAACAGGTTGACTGACAGCAGATTCCCAACTGTCTGCCTTCTGGCTGTTGCTGGTTCTTAAGAAAAGATGGAATATTTACAATTACTCTGGATGAACAGACACTATGGAGTCGGTGTTCATATACTGAGAAGAATTGGCAAGATAACTCAATTACACACACAAGCCAAAGGTAAGTTGAAATTATCTTTCAAAGTACGAAGTCATGAAAAATCAGCACATTCATCTTAGAAGAAAAAGTGACTTCCGGTAAGGTCTTCCGTGCTGTGTGAGAAACGACTGTACATCCCCTGCGGCTGTACGTGACCTGGGAAGCGGGCAGCGAACCTGGAGTCGAACGGGGTTTCGGGCGCCTTGTAAGAAACGCCGAGGTGCGAGGAGCGACCCAGCGCTGCTCGGGGACTTTTGTGCCATCACACGCCTTGTCTGCCGTCCGAGGTGTCACGGTCAGCGTTTGTCCCGAATTCTCTGTTTCCCCCGGCGTCCAGATCTGATGCCGAGGACGACAGAGAGAAAGGTGAAGGATGTTCCTCATGGCCAGGTATGGCGCGAAGGTAAGTTCCAGCCGGTACTCCTTTTGGTGCTTGGGGTTCCCTCGTGGTGTCAAGATACGTTCCGTGGTTCTGATGATCTGAAATAGGATGGATGTAGACGTGTTGGGGCGACACGACATCGCGAAATCCTGAAACGGTTGGAAAGTCAGACACAAATTTGAGAGGAATCAATGACAAATCTAGAGAGGTATTTGCTAGCAAAACTGAATTCTGATTCCCCACTTGACCCAAAAATCATTTCGTTTAAAAATATTTGCTTCAAGTATAAACACACACTCGTCTAGCTATTTTCTTACTTTGACAGAGGCTGACAATTGTGCATGAATGCGCGAGTTTATCTGCCTGGTTGTGTCTCACAGTCCCACCACCCCCACACGCCGTTCCTATTTTACTTCTGGGAGGGGGTTTCTGTATGCGCTCGCGTGTTTGGGTACACGTACATATGGGTGTTTTTATGCATCTGCCTGCACATGCATGCGAAAGAGACAAACAGAAAGGGAGAGAGAAAAAAATGCGTGCACCCCTACGTGACTGCTTTTGTACTTATTATTTTGATCTTGCGAGAACATTTATGCACAAGCTTTTGTGATGGATCTTGATTGTACTTAAAATGTCTACTTCTGCCTCGTAATAAAACTTCCAGTCCAACCTGGTTACCTGCGCTACCTGGCTTGTGAAACTGATGACGGTGCGGTTGTTCATCCATCAAAGGAGTATAGCCGGCCGACTGTCCAGACGCTTCTCCAGGTTCTAGACTCTCGTGACCTTGATCATCCCAGGAATACTGTCTGTCGCTGTCCCCTCTCTCAGAGGGCCTCAGATAGCCGTTGCTGTCCCACGAAGGGTCAGAGCTGTGCGGCATGCTGACGAAGCCAGACTCTCCGCTTGTGTTTTGTCCACCACGCTGTGGGACACCTCCAGCTCGTCTGGGAAGCTCTGGGGGAAACCTTTAAAGGAGCAGGGTTCGAAGTTCATAGTTTACCCTGTCTCCATCTTTCATTTCTTCCACATAGAAAATGTGGAAAATTAGCTTTCTTCCCTACTTTTTGTATGTGACACTAGGGTACAGGGCATGATCGATGTAACACATGCGATCGTGCCTCTTTGAGTGCGTCCGTGCGAGTGTTATACTGTTTCTCGTTTTGTTTCTCAGTATTTTCTTCTCTTGTTCTATCCTTCTGGGTCTTCAGTCCTCTCCCCTTTTCTCTGTTTTTTCTATCCACCCACCCACCCAAACTCATTCACTCAAACCCACCCACCCAAACTCACTCACCCTGATGCATCAGTACCCGACCGCGTTGGGATGAGGCTCTGAAACACAAAAGACGGATTTCATTCAGGCGAAGGACAAAGGGTGTTATAGACAACACAATAATTACAGATCTGTTTTGAAGGGAATACATGGGACAATATAGTCCTATACTGAGGGAATTACATAGCACAATATAGTCCTATACTGAGGGGATTACATAGCACAATACAGTTTTATACTGAAGCGGACCAAATTATTCCACGAGACAAAAGTTATCTATTTTACCAGTAAAATTAGTTTCTTCTATATTTATCGATAACGATGTAACGCAGTAACGCCGCGCTATGGTAGACAGAGAGAGAGACACACACAAAGATAATGCGAGTTTTCGAGAAAGGCTGATGGTAGCATTTTTTGTGCCGCTTTATATGGTTGCGTTTTTGTCAGGATAAACTGTTTGTATTGTGACTGCTTCCGTTGTTTGTGTAAAGCGCGTTGAGCCCTTCCGGGGAATATCACTCTATAAAAATCATTATCATCGTCGTCGTCGTCATCATCATCGTCGTCGTCGTCATCATCATCAACAACAACAACAACAACAACAACCAATCATCAATCAATAATCAATCAGCATCAATCATCATCATCATCAGCAGCAGCAGCACTCACTGTTGTGGTGTTGGCAGGTTCCACGAGTGGATGTGTGTGGGCGGTGTAGTCCGCAGCTCGCTTGGAGTTTGCCTCCGACACGGCGGCTCTCCACCTGTACAGTCAGCAACACGTTATCACAAGGTACATGGATTATGACGGAGAAGCTTCGAGTTCGGCTTCTTGGGCAGTCAATCATTGCATCTACGGAGACTTTTTACCGAAACTAGATGAAATCTTCATTACATCCGAATGGATTTGAACTTTTCCAGTTTGTTCTTAGCTGAATCTTGTGACATTAACGTTAATCAGAAACATTAGACATTGAAATCCATCAGTTACTGACAAGTTTGCTTAACAAAAAATCTTACTCGTTTTAAAAAAAACCTGGGGCTTTTAGGTTTCTTGCAAAAGCCGGGAAAAAAACGCTGCAGACATCAGCTGTTTTTGAGGAATGTGAAAACAGATCAAAACTGACATCGTGATATTGTACGGAAAATAATGAAAACACAAACACGCATGGAAGAAATACTACGACAAACAAATGGGAATTCCTCTTACTTGTATACGAAGATCACACAGAGGAGAATAGCGATTGCCAGAAGGATAATGATGGCGATGAAAAGGCCCTGGTACAGTTTGAACTTCTCTGCCTGACCCGACAGTGCTGCCACGTCCGAACCGTTGTAGCAGGGTGTACTCTCGCCATTAATGGTCACCATTATGGTGGCAGTCCTGATCGAGCAGTACAATAAGCGCATGGGCGTACACACACATGCATACACCCACGCACACAAAGACGCTTGCATACATACAGGAATGCACGCACGCATATGTGCATACGCACATCATCTTTGTGAGAACTGTTGAGCCGAGTCGGTAAAGACATTGGGTTTCACGGTTATGTCGTAAGTTCGAAACCCATATTAGTTTACGATTGTTGGGGGGGGGGGGTTGGAAGGATCCGGAGGGGGTTAGGGGTACAGTTAGGGTGTGGTATTAGGTAGGGCTTGTTTTGATGTGTAACTTCAAGCCTGTGTCTCTGCGCTAAACGGGATGAAAGGTGGCCTGCACATGTGTGTCCGGGGTGCTCTCCCCTCCCGGTCTATAGCACTCCGTGTGCTAATCATGCCCTTAGGACGTGAAAGAAAAAATTACGAACAGCTTATTTATGTGTTGCACGAATCAGGTATAACAGTTTAACACACATTATTACAGGGGCACTTTGTACAAAACAATACTAAATGTTTCTAATCTATTACGTTAAAATCTTTCATTTGTCCTTCAGATTAATTTTTCAGCTGAACGGATTGGCTAGATCTTTTGTTAGGCAGTGCATCAACGGTCACTCACGGTCGTTTTGTCAACAGCGAAGAACGTGTTGAGGGAATCAGGAAACGGCTGATACCCAGTGTAGTTGGCCAGACTTGCGTTAAAGATGGTTGTTCCAATATTTGTGTTTTCCACGACAGACAGAGTGTGCGTTCCTCCTACCAGTTCGAAATCTGGCTTTGTGCTAGATGGGTGGGTATATTGTAACGTTGACGGGTTGTTTGCTGTGGTGAACGCCATCAGACACCGACACCTGTATCGTGATACCGCCTGGGCCAGCGTCCTCTGGGAGTTTATCTGTGAGCTCAAGCAGCCCGAGGGAATCTCGTATCTGGGGACAATACGCATAAAGCACACAGTTTGTAACATTCTTATAAAACGATTTCCTACACGATTCTGATTTCACAAAAATTGTACATTTTATTGTCTACGCCGGTAAATGTATAGAACAAACAAAACTATTACGAGTTATGAAGCTATGTATCATCTAAAAAAATTTCATTACAAAAAATTTTTAAACAGTTTTCTGTTTTGCAGTAATTCTAAAAAGGGATGCTTTCGAAAAGAAAAGGTTTCTAAACATCTTTAATAAAAATATACTGATAAACCTAAAAACTGCATACAAAGAAAGCTTTCCATTTGAGGTTCAAACCTTGGAAGTGGGAGAATTTTTAGTTTGTTCACCTGGAAAAGACTGCTGTTCCGGCTAGGTAGGATTTGAAAAGTGAACGTCTGAGGCAAGGAGTCCTGATCGTCCACCGTCAGTCGACCAACCAGAGAGCCCCGGTCAGAGCCGTATGGCGCTGCGAAGAAATACTTCTTGTCGCGGAAAACGGGGGGCGAGTCGTTCTGGTCCGTGACGCTCACTGTCGTCGTTATCGACGTCGACAGCAAAGAGTCGTTGCGAGAGCGCACGGTGATGGTCACAGAAAAGATCTGCGGACCTGTCTCGAAGTCCAGGCCCCGGGTCAGCTGAACGGCTGAGTCGGTCAAGGACAACCTGAGGGGAAGGTCGGCTGGAAAGTTCTCTCCGGTGACGTCAAAACGTTCCAGCAAAGATGAAAACGTCACCAAGTTCCACCCGGGGGCAGTGTTTTCCCTCACCGTGATGCTGGCACTGCCCACGATCACGGCCACCTTTAAGGTCAGGACGACCTGGCCGGATGACGTCAAGTTCAAGGTCATTACATGTCCTACTGCGTTGGGGCTGGTCCTAAAGTCTTTGATGTTGATGTCACTAACGCACACAATTCTGCGCTTGGACTGAAGCTGAAACAGGGCGATACCAGATTCTGGCAGCAGCCTTAGGTCAGTGTTATCCACATTTCCCAGAGCGGAAGTGACGTCATACACGATGGTTCCTCTGCGACTGCCATCCAGCAGGAAAACGTCTGCGACTGGCACTGCGCTAGGAAAGACGCGTCTGACAGTAACGTTCAGTGTCGTAATGTCAGAGCTCAGCCAGTCGTTCATGGTGTCGTGAACATCGACGCGAAGAAAGAAGAGGTACACTGCGTCGACATCAGGTAGTTTACCGCTGGTCTGGATGGAGAAATTCACGCCGGTCGGTTGGACGTACAGGAAGCTGTTGGCAGGGTACAGCGAGTACTTGATCTCCACAGAGGTCATCTCCACTCCCCTGAAGTTCAGACTAGAGCTGTACACTGAAGAAGAAAACAAGCTGAAAGGTTCTGTCGAGAATGAAGTCGATTTCGTTAAAGGCATTATTTATTTTATTTTATTTGTGTTTAAAACCCATGCCAGACCATGCAAGCAAAGCTAGGAGCTGCTCACGGCTGAGCTACTGGTCGTTGTGAAGTACGTCACACGGTGTACAACGCGTGACACCAAAACAGAAAGCGGATGAGCAAAAACGATGCGCAGTGATATAAACACCAGGATTTCCATCCTTTGCCAAGATGGGTTATTCCGGCAGCAGCACTGAAGAAGAGATCATTGTTCAATCTCTGATGGAAATAGTCACGGAAAAACCCTTCTGCCTCCTGGTTTGCTCTTGAACGCTCCGCGCCGTCTGACATGGCCTTAAGATTACCGCATTCATTGCCGAACTTTTATTTTCTACGCATGCTCTTCGCTGTGTTGTTGTAGATGATAGTATATATTTATTGGAATATTTCATTAATTGCATGATTCTGTGTTGTCATGAAGATAAAGATGACACAAATATATTTTTAAAACTTCTCTGAAGAACAAAATGGTTTGCAGTTATTCTATACATTAAAGTAGAATAATGTTACATACATAGGTAGATATTAACTGTGATCTGTTATGATCACAGGGGAGATTATTTATCGAAAAATGTTTACACTGGAAGAGGGAAGATTTAATCTAAATATTTCCATAACGCAACAACCCACCTGGCGCGTTGGCTGGCGTGTCTGACCAGAGAATACTGCTGATAGTGTCATGAAATAGTTGAGTAGGAACTGTGTTTAAAAAAAAGTAATATTAGTTAAAGTAAGCCCTGTGATGAGTACATCTGTGTCAATAAGTGTGATCGCGCATGTGAGGGACCATGTATTTGGAACATTTCCTTTACTCTACCGTTTATCAGATGATTTTAAACGGTTATTAAAGTGACGATACTACATACCTGTTGCTCTTGTACCTTACCTGTTAAAGGGAAAAACAAGTGAAGGGACACGCTGTACATAGATGAAACGTTCGTGTTCTATATTAATTTCGCAAAAAAATCTGGTTTGCAAATGCATAGTTTATTTGCACTCGTGAACGAAACAGCCTCTTTTGCCAGTAGATGTAAGCCTTATACTTCGTTGAGTGGCGTCAAGAAAGGCCGCCGGGTGAAAGGATTACAAAGAGTCGCTGAAAAGCGAAATATTTGAAAGTGGTACAGTCGGTGCCCCGGTGGCCAAGCACTAGTCACCAAGATCTTGGTGCTTCCATTTACAGAAGTGACAATCGGTCAAGTCGGAATTCGTTCCGCTTCAACCCCCCTCCCCCCCCCCACACACACACACTTCCTTCCTCCCTCCCCTTCAGAAGTTAAAAATATTCGTCCTCCCCGTTAAGGCCGTGGTGAACATCAGCCACACGCTTCACACAAAAAAGAAAACCATCTACCAACAGGAAATTGCAGAATGGCTTTTAGATTTAGCCTTGCTGTCCTAATATTGATAACCCTTTAAAAGGGACAAATACGTATGTGATTTGTTTGGTTTAGTTGTTATTTGCTTTCTCTTCTTCAAGCGACGCTGAAAACATTGTAACAGCAACTCACCTTCGACACATGTGTAATCGTGAGCCTCTTCTTCGACCATGAAGGTGTTGCGAATGCACTGACACGTGCGTTCGTCCTTGCCCCGGAAGGTGCACGCGCTGTTCTCAAGGTAGCAGTGACCCCAGGTTGTGCTGGCATCTCCACATGACTCACCCAGTTTCCTCTTCGGGAGAACGTAACCCGGAAATGGCCTTGAAGAGGGAGTCGTGATATCTGGACATAACCAAACAAAAATTAATGGTGTCCAACAGCAAAACGAATATAAAGAGTAAAGGGCCTTAGCACATAAAATCAAAGCTTAAAGGTTCATCAAACGCTTACGTTTGTCATTGTTTTAGCTATGTGAGTGTTCGTAGTATGTCGTGAAAACCATCTCTCCCTCTCATAGTAATCAAAACAACTAAACGGATTTTGCTTACCTATTTCACTTTTCCGTGCAGTTTTTGCACATGTTCAAAGAACCCCAGAGTCCACGCTTTGCCATCGACCATTGAGATCAAAGAACGTACCTGCCTATTGAACTGTCGTGTCATGATTCATACATACGTCATTTGGCATCATTGAACATGATGAGGATAAAGAAGATGCTTGTGATAGTGCCAGCGGTGTAGATGCTGACATCGGAAGAAACACATCCATCAGACACACCTGCAAACAGATCCTGGAAAAAAATGAGGGTGGCGGCGGGGTAGGGTTTGGCAAGGGAAGACAACTCTGTGCTCGACGCATTTCCTTACCGAACGTTCTGAGTGTGCACAATCCTACTGTATACTTACCCATACTCACCAACATTTCTGTGTCACTTCATACTTACGATTCCTTTGTCATCCACGCAAGCTCATTTCAGAATGACATATTATCGCAGATCGACGTCCAACGGTTGGATCAGATTGTCAAAGGCTGACAACGCTGAGGCAAGCATCGGAGAAGTGAAAAATGCCTGGACTGGAAAAGAATCGGCCAGTTCGTGTTTTCGTGGTTACATTGTGTGAAGGTGAGAATCGATAAACGCGACTTTAAATTCTTTCCTAATTTTATGGATTTCTTTCAGTATGAGAAAGATACTTAAAAGCTGCAGTGTACTTACGAGTAGCAACGGCCTGTAGAGCACCACATGCTGTAGAGCAGTACTGTGGACATTGGATAGTAGCAGTCACAATTCCGTAGTCGAGACAATACAGACACAAAGAGAGCTCCATGTAGCGAACTCTTCCAGCCGCCTCCAGAGCAATCGAATCCTTCAACGTCCGACTGTGGTTCCATTTCGTATACAGATCAGCCTGAAGAAAGAGAAAGATAAAAAAAATATGCAAATTACACTTAAGATCCTTTGCCAGTTGAAGCAGCTATTGACAATAACATAAAAGCTTAACTCCGATCAGTTTCCTTAAGAATTCATGGAGAGGAAAATTTGATTATGTATACCCATTTAAGAAAGGCCTTAAGGGAGTATGTGTGTCACAGACGCTTTGTCACAGATCTTCTTTATCTACTGCAAAGAGACATTCACTGCATACACACGTAAGCATATTAGACATCCATACACACGTAAGCATATTAGACATCCGCAACGGCAGCATGGTCATCCGACATTCACTTGACTAACACACAAAGGCGTCGGTGTTGCTAATAAATGAAAATAGTATTCATACAACAAAGAGAATGTAATACAGAGAAGTGACCACAAAAGTCAGCAAAATATAAACAGAGAACATAAAGATTGAGACTTAGCTGAAGTATACATCGATATAGATCCTCTGTCACCAGTCCTTCGCAATCCTCTATACACAGGGACTAATCCGTTACAATGTGCGATAGAGGATCTTCGTTACCCTGTGTGTTGCCAACTGCTGATAAAAGCTTGCCTGCAGACCTTTCCCGCTAGCTCGAATGTGATAAAAAAAAAAAGTCAAAGCTGCTCTGCGAGGGACCGTAGCAACCCATTCTCACGTGCTCTTCGTGTGAGGTTAGAATGAGGGTTTCAAACTGCCTCGACCAACTGGTATGCAAGCAGTGATAAATAATCCAACTGCTTGCCTAAGAGACAGTCTATTTTAAAAGTATAACTTCTTTTCACCGAATTTTTCCTCCCCGAGATTTTAGAGAATATATGGGTTCCTGTAAAAGTATATTTGATTCAATTTTGGAAAAAAAATCCTTACATTTGACCCACAGCGTCACAGATATGGGGCGCCAAGAGGGGAATGGATATAATGCGTATGGTATATTTAAAAAATTGCATTCTTTAATTCTACAACTAAAGAATTCATTCTACAATTATAAAATGAATTCTATAATAATAGAATGAATTCTGTAACTATAGAATGCGTTCTATAATTATAGAAGTCATTCTATAATTATAGAATAATTTTTTTTAACTAAGCCATTGTAATTCTATAAAGACAGTTTATTCTATCTATACTATGAGCAGAAAATGGTAAGGAATTCATTCTTTAAATACAATTAAAGGCTGCAACTAAAGAATGAATTCTATATTATAGCATGCTAATTCCTTACGAAAACGAGGCCAGCGATTTATTTCGGAGCCAAGCGACCCTCAGGGGCCCCTAACAGTGTGTTCTTTAGCTGCAGCCTTCAAATGTATATAAAGAATGAATTCTTTAGCATTTTCTGCTCGTAGTATTAATAGAATAAACTGTCCTTATAGAATTACAATTAACCGTTTAGTTAAAGAATGTATTCTATAATTATAGAATTCATTCTATAATTATAAAATGAATTCTATAGGTAAAGAATTGGTTATATAGTTAAATATTAATTCTTTACTATAGAACCAATTCTTTAGTTATAGAATGCATTCTATTAATTATAGAATGCATTCTATAGTTATAGAATTGATTCTATAGTTTTTTAATGCAATTTTTTATAAACCATGAGCATTATACCCATTCCCCTTTTGGCACCCCATAGCAGCTAAAGACTGAATTGTATATTATTAATTGCGTCTTGATACTATTAGTAATAGCCAGCTTTTTCACCCTGGAAGGGTCGACACTGTTTTTGTTTTCACCTGCAATCCTCCCAATAATGAAGTTTTCCTCTGATTGGAAAAGGAAGAATTTCCTGTAGCTGCCAGTCGAAAGTCCTACCGTTAGCGCACCCTCCCTCCTCCCACTTATGCAGGATTCACATTCCTAGACCACAAATTGTATGAAGAGGTCACGAGAAACTCCTCCTTTAATGAAACTAATTGCTGAATGAGTGCAGTTCGATTTCTTTTTCATGACTGCTTACATCGACAGCCGAGCCATATAAGCTCCTATAGTGCTCCATACACGCGACTCAACTAAATCGAATAAAAGCAGTGCTAAAGAATTAATCTAGCTGCGGCCATATAAATGTTCGTCTTACTTCTCGAAAAAGAAATTTTCTCCAACAGACTTCTTGCAGAGAGTATAGCAAAATGTGTGTCCATAAAAAGTAGTCGATCCAAATTTTAAAAAATATATATATATTGTTGCAAATGGCTAGAACATTTCTTAAGATCTCTTTCATGAGTTTTAATCTAGGCGTGTATAGGAGGCATAAAGTGTGCAAAAACACACAGACACACCTCGGAGGACACGTTATAAGAGATAAAAGGAGGAGAATTTTCCACCAGAAATAATGATAAGTGGGAAAAGAAGCACAAAGGAGTTCGGTCCCGAGTGAAATTGACAAAACCTGAAAACGGATTTTATTCAAGTCATATTTCACTGATAAATCCACTGACAATATATTCCAGTTGCCATAAAATGGCGGCTTTTATTTACCTGGTGGTCAACTAGTTCGTGCATTCGTCTGCCTGTCAGTATTGTCTGTTCATACGTCTCTCTCCCTCCATCACTTCACCTCCCAATCGCGGATGAAGGCTGCATCGTTGTGAAACGTTTCTTTGTTTGATCCATATATTGCTGGGTTCTATGAGCGTTCGTCAAGTCATACGAGAATAGTATGTCCCGTTCGCCCTGTGTCTTATATTCACATATACCTGTGCAAAGGAGATAAGAACTCTCCATACCACCCGGCCTACAGTTGCTCATAAAAAACCATATAAAGAAATTTCATTGAAACCCTATCTAATGCAAACAGAGGCCAAGATAGTGACTTCACTGTAGACATAAGCATATCCTTACATATTAATTTCTTTTCACGTGGTGGATACTATCGTCGGAGTTTATCCGGTCATCACATTTGTTTTTGTAGTGGTTTGCTACATAATGATTTGTACGAAACAAACATCTTAAGCTCGTTTTGTCTTTTATTTCCATCTGAGTCTCTGTAGATCGATAAACAATGTCACCTGTGACGTACTCTACCAGTCAACGCAGGCATGTTTACCTGGCGATAGAGGCGTTCTAAGCTTGTCATCTATTCAGAAGCGTCACAGAGTGGGAGCGCACTTCCTGTTCAAGTACTTTGTTCGCGTGTGACACAGGGCTGATTGTAGGGGATTTCTCTGGGTAATCCTGCCCCCACCCCCTCCCCCATCCTCCAATGTCTTCCTCGTCCACAAGCACCCTTCAACACTCTTGTTATTTATTTCCCCTACTATTTCTGTCACGAGATAACTTCGTTGGTGACTTGGTATAGAACAATAAGCAGCCAGCCAACAACTTTTTCCACATTCCTAGGGTTTCTGTGAGTCCAGGTACACACCTGATCATTCTCTCTTCTCCACCTTACTTTCTTCCATGTTTGTTCCTCGTGTCTACTCGCCTGCTATTTCTATAAGCATACAATTATCCCTTGGCATTATCGCCGGTTTCAACTCTCAACTTTTCCGTAAGAAAGTGTGTAGGGGGTGGGGGTTCCTGCTCGTCTTTGTCATCGACGACAATGATGTAGGCCGTCGCCAAGATCACAAACGTTTGTCAGAGACGGGAGACCTGTGTTATCTACACTAACCACTATTTCAGTTTGGTAACACTCGCACAGACGGCATAAAAGGGTTGATTAACAGCGCTGCAGTTATCTGGGACAGAGTGAGAAGGGGGGGGGGAGAGGGACAGATATTATAGATGTTTGACTTGATTTATTGGTAGGCCACTGTATGAGCGTATCTGTGAAACCAGTTTTTAGATAATGCTACCCTAATATCAGCTCAAACAAACAAATCAAGGTCGTTAATCTTTCAATTAACAAATGGAATTACATCAGAAGTATAACTGCACATTCTTTGCTTTCACTAAAGAAAATTGGTATATGATGTGATCAAAATCAGGTTTTTTCAGTTTGTACAGTCGACAAAGCAAGATCACAGAGTCGGCCTAGACCCATGGAGGCTGTCAAATAAGAAAGTATTAGTTTTAACTTGCTGAAAGATTTCTCACAGCTGGCGATGGAAGATGCGATGGTTAGGATTATCTGAATAGCAGTGGAAAGATTACGAGGTAAGCTCTCCTCTGTATACTGAGCAATAAATTCTAGAATCTTTCCAGGTCTTCATATTTCCATGTTGGGCCGTTTTGATGGTGCCATCCTGCAATCCAAAATGTCTTCCTAGAGCTGCTGTCCATCAACACCAGAACTGTGCAGTTCGCCCAAATTTTTGCACTTATTGTTTAGGTCATTTCTTTCGTGACCCTCTCACTAGATATCCAAAAGAAATAGAAAGTGCTGAGTCATGTCATCTTACAAGTGACGTCCAGGGGACGTGCCATACCTCCCAAACCCGATATACGCCAATGGACTCTTTGATTGGTTGGTTGGTTGGTTGGTTGGTTGGTTGGTTGGTTGGTTGGTTGGTTGGTTGGTTGGTTGGTTGGTTGGTTGGTTGGTTGGTTGGTTGGTTGGTTGGTTGGTTGGTTAGTTAGTTAAAAAATAGGGATTTCATTTCTATATCGGAATAACGACGTGGAGAAAACAGCGTTTCCTGTGAATTGTCACACTTTGATGAGTACTAATAAACGAAACCTCGAATCTGAACAGCGTTAATGCGCTTTCAAGTATCTGTGCGTGCTGAGAAGTGCTTGTACCTCCCAGGCATGTTGAACTTTCAACACTACGACCAAAGTTAAGGCAGACAGATGGGGAGGGTGGGACGGAAAGAGGAGTGAAAGAGAATTGCAACCTGTCAAGGTTGTGTAAAAAGTCTTACGGAAGTGGCTGTGCCTTCTGCTTTGCTGCCATGCGATTCCTCGGGGGCCGGCAGATCACATGGGATCCTACAAAACACGCCTTGTATGGTATTCACGCGGCTCTATAAAGTCGGATATAAGCAGCAGTAACGAACTTATCCAGCCGCGTGCGTTATGAAGATTTCGTCTAATTTCGATGGACAATTTCCTTCCGACAAGCTTCTCCTCCACAATATTTTTGGGAAAATATAGGTTTATGTCTGTAAAAAATATTCTCCTCAATTTAAAAAAGCGAAATAATGTTTTGTTGCAAGCGGTTTGATCAGTTTCTTACCCCGCTTTCATCCGACTTAGTCAATCGGCGTAAATCCTGCATTACAAAGTAAACACAAAATTGCCGCCGTTGAAATGCGACGGGTATAAGCATCACCTCTGATGATAATAAAAATGGAAGTTATGGTGGGTTTTGTCAGTGGCATTGGGAGGGTGGGCATTTGGGGTTGGAAGGGGGTTACTGGTATTGGACTCACTGTAGTTCCACAGCACTGTTTTTTAATTCGATTTGATCGAACCATGTGAAGCCGGAAGAAACTTTTGGTATTCGTTTTCAGTGCACATGCACGCACTGTGGTGAGGGAAACTGGGGTGTTGGAGGAATGCAAAATCGTGTAGACAACATTGTGTTCCAGAGCAACCAGTTACTGATCGAAATGCTTGGCTGTCTTTATATCGCTACTGTTACCTTAGAACTGTTTTTAAAGGGCTCATAAATTTCGAGAGGATTTTATCTATTCAGTTTTCAATGGATTTTTATTTTGACTCTTTTAAGACTGTTATTCTATTTTACTGCTTTGTGGGAAGTTGGAAAAAACCCACAATTATACCTTAAATATATTGTATGCACAGGTCTTTTGAGGTTTTTTTGTTGTTGTTGTTGTTGTTGTTTGTTTTGTTTTTTTATTCAGTACAGTTCTTGTCAATTCCGTTTGTTTTTAGCTTGACGCTTTTGCTCATTTTCATTAATTTTAGCATGAAACTCCCAAGGACGCACAGAGATAAAGAGGTGAAAATGAACAAAAGTGATTGAGCAGAATACTCCAACTGTTGCCGATCTCTTTAAGTAATTAGGTAATTTTAGATGAACTTTAACCATGCGGTGATTTCTCACTGTATGGCAGGGTGAGGTCCCATTACTAAACTATACACTGAAAGAACTACGTGACTAAAATATAGGTGCAGCAATTAAGATGTCCAGATGCAGTTTAATCTTCGGGGAATGACCGAGTGGAGCCCACACAACGTTTAACTCTAAGATATATTTATGATCCTTGGCCACTCCTGGATTCGAACCGCCAATGTCCTCCGACAAAACTGCTTTAGCAAGTTAATGTCACGTCTGCATATTTTTCGTGCACTCTGTTAGATCATCGTCTTCATTCAGTGCTTCTTCATGCGAACTATAACAATGTATTTGCCATAGGGAGAAAGAATTTCATCGTTAGCCCGTCATTAGCAAATGTCTATCCACTGTTGTACAAAAACCCTCCTAATTAGATTATTTAACAAGTGTTGTGACTTCCAGAATCCAGGTTCCAATGGTTTTGTTGTATGTTGCTCAGTCTAGATCAGATTTCTTTCCTGAGACATGTTTCGATTAGCAGACGATAATTTCAGCGTCTCGTCTTTTCTCGGAAAAGTCACATGACCCAAGAAAAAGAAAGTATGGCGACCAGACAGTCAGAGGAAGAGGGAAACAAACAGAAAATCGAAGGTGTTGACGCTAATACAGAAATCTGAATATGGGAAGGAGCTCTGATGTTGATTTTATTAGCTAGCGTGAAGCTGAAGCGATGAAACGAGTTGCAGCTCTTGGAAATGAACCCAAAACGGACGCAGATCGCGCGAAACGCGCATATAGGTATGAACAGTTCCATGTTAAATCATGTGTATTTTATAATCCACTCAAAACCACGCTCATGCTAGCATTTATGGAGCTCGATATTTTGAGAGCAGGATGTATTAGTCATGATTGACCTATTCTAAGGAAACTTTGCAAGGCATTGTGATTTTTAAGAGATAACCAGAACTCTAACTTAGGTCAGGTGCACACATCTAACAACATGTGTCGACGTGATACATCCTGCGGCAAATTATTGGCGTGTTACCGTATTGTGTTGTCACAACTTATTTGGTAGCTTGCGATGTTTTTAAATAAATATCTTGTTAGCGTTTCAGATCAGATTGAGAAATAAAAACTATTTTAACACATTATTTAACACGTTGTCAAGGAGACAGATAAACGTACATAACCCGCACCAGGATATGTTAAAAGCTTCTTAAAGCTGTGTTCAGATCCGGACAAGTTTTGAACCAAGAGAGTTCAGTCACCTCCAGATTAACATTTCAAATGTTCCTACACCTCATGAATATGCAAGGTGCATTTTTTTTTAAAAAAAGGTCTTTCCACTTGACATTTCTACTGAGTGGTATTAGTCTCAGATACCATTTGAATCTTTTAATATATCAGAGATACGCATGTATCTCATATGCTAAGCAAGTAATTTATACTTACTATATTAGTTTGACAAGTACAGTACGATTTGTAAACTAACACAGTGGTATGCTAAGAAGAAATCACTGTGCAATCTGTTTAACACGAGTTTCAGGGACAAGAAAAAATTCAATAAATTTAAAACAAGGGAACCGGACCAAGCTAAGACATGAAAAAGACAGAGACATGTCTTTGTCATGTCTAAGCTTGGTCCAGTTTCCTTGTTTTAAATTTAAGAAAGGTTTTTCCTCCAAGCGGCAGTCACCTGTTTTTCTTGTAAAAAAAAAAACCTCCATGTTTAGCTAATCCTTGTTTCAACCATATCAGGCCAAATATTGTATAGAAACATTGTGGTATGGAACTTGCAGTGGAGTTGTCCAGATGAATTTTTTTTTTTGGGGGGGGGGGGGGGGGGAAATTTGTAATAACTTCTGTTAGCTATCCTGCCATGTACTGTTGTAGCTATACCAGCATATGCATCTGCAATGGAATACTACCAGTAGTTAAATGTTCTGAGTTATTTTGATTTTGACTGCATTTATAACTTCTTGTTGATCAATTTCAGTTTATTGCTAACTTATTTTTGTTAGGTCGTTGACTATTGAAAGCCCTAGCTTGTGTATGTCAGCATATGGTCATATCTCTGCTTTGGGCTCATGATTGAATAGAAATCTAGCTTTTAAATTACAGGAATAAATTTGATCTTTGTTTCTAAGTAAACAGCAATGTAACCTAGTATCTTTTTTTAAAAAAACTGTTCATTTGATAGATTTGATCAAGATAGAGATGTTTTTGCTGGCTAATGTGAAATGATACTGTCAGTTTCATGTTAATGTTTTGCAGAGGAGCTGTTGAAGCAATGCGATGCTTGGATGACATCTACAAACAGAAGAAAAATCTGAGGGATGTATTCCGACAGGATGCTGTTGCACTGAGAAACAGGTGGGTGGCATTGTAATTCTGTTAGTTATGAAATTTAGTTTCGTGCGATTATTCAGAGTTAATTTGAAGACTGCCATAGCAGTGCTTTGGTTATGGCATGAACATGAGTGTTACCGTTTTCTAAAGTGTTCAATGACCCAATGTTCAGAGCGATTGTCTCATTGCTAATTCAGACTGAAGGAGTACTGCGAGAGGCTGATGTTCCTGAACCCAGTAGAATATGGGCGCAAGGCTGAAGAAGTGTTATGGCGCAAGGTGTTCTACCAGATTATCCAGATGTTCAAACACAACAAAAAGCTCAAGGTAAAAAGATCTCTAAGAACATCATAAGGAAAATATTGTTCACAGTGATTGGCTGTTTGGAGTCTCTATCTTTCATCTCCCACCCCAGAGAAATCCCAGCAACTTGCCAGAAGTTGAGGTTATGCAGGGGCTGTCACATTTTTCTCATGACGTTGCCACTGTAAGACAGCATCCCTTGCAGGATTTCTTAATCTCCTGCCCCAGAGAGATCCCAGCAACTTGCCAGAAGTTGGGGAGTTGGGTTACACAGGGGCTGTCACATTTCTTGTATGACATTGCCACTGTCAAACAATGTTCCTTGTAGGATTTCTTCATCTGCGGGAAACTAAATTATAGAATGTTGAACTCGCACTAGATTTCTGTACATGCAGAGTTTTGCCAAACTCGCTGTTTGTGACCATCTATTACTACATAATATTATTAGAACAGCTTATCATTGACAGCATATAAATTTCAAGAAACGTATGAGATGTCATGTATGTTGATGTTTTTGCATATACTTTGATTTTAACTGTGAAAGGCTGTGATCACTGTTCTGTCATAAAGCTGTTTATATTTTTACACTGATAGCAGATCCGCCATCATGGCTCCCTTGAAACTGCCTACCGCACACACCTGGCAGCAGCCATGGGCTACTACCAGCATCTGCTTTTCCGACTTCAGCAAGATTTCCACCTCAGCCTGACCGGTGTCCTCGACTTCCACATGGTCACTGACACTCGCAACGCAGGGATAAATAACAGTCGCAAGATGTGGTCCTCAATGGCACAAGAATGGGCACAGAGAGCATGTCACCGCTGTCTCATTTGTCTGGGTGACATCGGTGAGGAGGACATGGTTATGTGTGAATGTGTTTGTTGTCTAGACGTACAACAGGGGGTAATTTATGCACTTTTCAAGAATGATGCAGAGATTTTAAAGCCATGCATCACAGTGATGCACAGATTTTTAACATTTGGCAGATTAACACCAGAAGCTGCTTGGGCTGATCACTGCTTCTTACAAAATGACTTAGATTTCAGGGTAGAGGGTCATTTGGACCCTTGATTTTAAAAAATTCTAGCTAAACTAGACAATAAGGATTCTAGAATATAGATTAGTTTCTTGGGGAGACCAAAAAGTCTATCAAGAAGTCTTGTGTTTCTTCACATTAGTATTTAAAAGGGTCTGGGACTCCCAGGCACATGCACATGCTGTTGTTATTTTATTCTGTGGTGGAGGCATGCACATGCATGCGAGCGCGGTGTGCTTTTCTGCAGGAATCTTCGGATTTCATTTTCATTTTATTTATAATATTTTTTCATTTTTTTAATGCATCAGGGAAGTACTTTAGTTGAGAGAGGGACATTGGGAATAGAAACTCTGAATCGTAAAATAGATAGCGTCTGCATCAAAGCTCCACCTGTGCACAAACTTGTCACCACAGATATGTCTGTCACGCAACATCTGAAATGGCAATAACCGCATCAGAAAAAGAATGCTGTCATGGTTCCAAAAATGTCACAAACTTTGACTTGTCCTTTAGCAACAAAACTCAAAATTCGGTGAAAAATAGCAAAATTATTTAAATACACATTAAAATTCTTTTTTTAAATACATTTTTACCTTTAGCACGCTACCAGCGAGACATTGACCACACCCTGAGTGCAGCTTTGGCCCAGAGGTTCTATCATCAGGCTTTCATGTTATTTCCAGAAATAGGTGAGTGTCTCATTTCTTGCTTTTTTTTTTTTTTTTGTCCATTCGTGTATGTATAAGAAACTTGTCATGTCATACCATGTGTGTAAACAGTTTTGTGGTTGAACATTACATCCTACTGTCCTGATTTTTTTCCCTTTGGCTACTCCATGTCCACATGAGCACTGTTTTGCCTCACTTGCACATTTATTTTAAAAGAGCATAGGACCTGGCTACTTTTTGCTTGATGATAGGGATTGTTAGTTCTCACAAGTAACAAATATAGACTTAAATTTGTGTAATAGATCAAGTTAACCTTTCTGTATTCAATCTGCACCTAAATCTGCTTCCATGCAGGTTACGATAACGAGGCATGGCACAATTATCCTCCCCTTGGTGCACTAGAAACTGGCAGTTTCCAGTAGGGGAATAAAGTGCCTGTTGGCTGAAATTATCATATGACAACCGTGCCTGCAAGTCAGAAATTTCTAAGCCAAAAGGACTATACCACTGCCAACTTTCCCTGCCACATTCAGAAACCTACTATCAAGGCTAAACATCATCATTTAAAATGTACACCTTGATGGCAGAAGAAAATTGGAAATTGTTATTGCTGGTGATTTGGGTTTGACAGGGATGCCTCATAACCAGCTTGGAACATTGGCAGGGAGCAGATCCTTTTCCTGTGAAGCAGCGTATCATTATTTCCGATGGTAAAGCTGTTATTTTTCTTTGCTGTTATTTAATTAACACAGCAGTTGAAAATTGAGACTGAACAGATAAAACAGTTGCAGAATAAAGTTTCCTCCTCCAAAATTTAGATTTAAAACAGAATATGGTGTGTATGTGAGAGAGAGAGGGGGGGTGGGAGGAAGGGGAGGGAGAAGGAAAGAAGGATTAATTACAAGATGCAGATAACAGTTCTTTCTCTGCAACAGTCTGGCCTGTGATAAGCCATTTGACGGAGCCCAGGGAAACTTAAAGCGTCTGTTTGAGAAAAATCGTACCCGCATCCAACATCAGAATCATGCAGCTCGAGATCTGCCACCTGACATGCAGAGGTGTGTAAATGGGATCTACTGGACAGTACCCCTACGTTAAAACCTAGTTCTTTAAGAAAAAGAAATGACACAAATTGTTTATCAACACATGTAAACAGCAGTACAATATGTTAAAAGCTGTGAACCATATATTTCCACAAATTAAACAAGCCATAATATTATGAGGTTGGGTGGGGGGGGATGTATTAAAAATAGAAAATAATATTGTGGGCAGTTTGCTGCTATGGCTGGAAACACTGTGATTTTGTATTATTCTTTGGGAGTTACTTTAGTTGATATTGTCATGTATGTTCCTCTTCTCTCCAGGCCTCAAGATATTCAGCACTTTTTGGTTGGCTACCTGAGATTGATGGAGATATTCTCCGGCCCTGAAGACAGGTAAGTGGTTTTTCTTTCTTCTTAGTATGATTCTAAAGCATTTCATTGGTGCACTTATGTGGGATTCATGCTGATGCTATATGTCATATGCCAGTTGTTATGAGTAGGGTGTATGTATCCGTTAGTGTGTGTTTTGGGAGGATTGTGCATGGTGCAAAAGAAAAAAGTGGCTAATTTCGGAGAAGACACAGGCTTCATACCTTGTCGACGTTTTAAATGTCGTCAGATACAATGCCTGACCCTTATATGGCAATACATACACATGGACAATATTTTTTTGTCCCTTTGAACAGTCACTTCTCAGAAATGACAACAATTATCATACAATTCAGGATAGATAAAATTATATACTAGCTTAAAGGCTGATTTTCCTAAAATAGCTTGAATTATGTTTGTCAGTCTGGATTTGGGGTTGTTTTTTCTTTAATCACATGCCAGTGCACTGTTTTCCTGGAAAGCTTATCTACATGTGACAAGTCAAACTAGTCAGATCACAGTCTTTAAAGCATTAAAATATAGTTTGTTGGGTGTGTAAATGTCACCGTCATTGACATGGTCAAGATGGCTGTTTGTAGGTATTCTAAATCTGAGGAAAAGTTGTGTGGAGATTATCGAAGATCACTGAATCTTCCTATCCCATACTCAACAAAAAAATGTGCATTTTGACTGTCCATTCCCATGAGATTTTCGGACAGCCTCGGTGGTCTAGTGGTTAAGGCATCCGCTTCCGAGGCAGGAAGTTGGTGATTCGCATCCCGGCCGAGTCATACCTAAGACTTAAAAACTGGCAATCTAGTAGCTGCCCTGCCAGACGCCTGGGACTACAGGGAACAGTACTAGGACTGGTTGGCCCAGTGTCAGTATAATGTGACTGGATGGGACTGAGGCCTGTGTTGTGCCAGCAGTCCCACGTATGGCAGCACGTAAACTCTGTCTAAGCAACACCGTCCTGATATGCACATAGTCTGCGGCTGGACATTAAGCAAACAAAACCTCACCCCCCCCCCACCCTCCCATGAGATTTTCTTTTAATTTGGATAGTACAGAGTATAAAGATGATGTTTTTTCTTTTGCACTTCGATTTCAATTTATGTGGGGTTTTTTTAAAGCTTCATTGTGAATGTGTCAAGTTGTCAGTATAACTCTCCGATTTGCAGTGATTTTTAAAAATACAGCATCTGCATTACTGAAAAATAGAATAGTTTGTATGGTTATTCACCATGACTTGATCATGACATAATTCTAGTTTAGCTGCAGCTGTAGACGTTGGCTGGTGATTTTGCAGCTTACCTGCTGATTTTTGCAGCTTACCTGTCACGGAGCTTCAGTGCATGTGCCAGCAGACCCTTCAGGACTTCAACCTGTGCATGTTTTACGAGCCAGCCGTGGCAGCCAGTGACGATGCTGGTCATGACTCAACAGCTTCTGCGGAACATCCTCAGTACCTTGATGATGACCTCATCTTCAAAATCATCGCTGGTCTTATCTGCAACATCCATTTACTGCAGAAGATAGGTTAGTCTTTTTTGGTGGGAAAACTAATTCGTAGAATGGGGGAGGCCTTTCCCATCTGTGTGACTGAGACTGAAGATCAAAGCTTGTGGGGAAAAAAAGTGTATGTGTTTATTTAATGTTTCGTATTTTTTTAGTCAGAATCACCTAATGACACCTTAGTACATACTTCATTGCTCACTTTGGGCTAAAGAGTAAGTATAAATGCATTTAAAACCTTAATGTGGTGTGGGTCTATCTTTGTCTGAATCTACGTCTGAACGTGCTAAATCCAGATTACAAAGTTTCAATTCTCCTTTGTAAAACATTCATTAAAAGTTTTGGTTTTGCTGTTGAGAAAAATCAGTTGACTATAATCTTAACACTCTTGATGAATTTTCAGTCTCGGCCAACCATATTGAATGACTTTGCTCATTCTTGTGGCATACATTTAAGGCTGCATGTTTAAAAGTCCTAAGATATAACCATGATTTATGGTCGAAGGGAAACAACCCCATAACTGCCAATGCCTAAGCTGCACATTAATGCTTTTTGTTTGACTTTCTGCCATATACCTTGCTGATATCTTACAAATGACTGAAACATACATTTTGCCATCATTTTGGAGTCCTAGTTCACTGGCGTTGCTGTGACTCATCATTTTAATCTCGGAAGTGACATGGTCATTGTTGTCTATGAGTTCAAAAGACAAAAATTTAGTTTTGTGCCGTGCTTTTGTAAAGACTTGTCTGTGTATTATAGGTTTTTAAGGGGTTTTGTGGGATTTTGTTTCTATGGGGTGGGGGTTTCCTTGCTGTTGTAAAGGAGAAGCGGATCATTGCACCAGAGTGACGTTGGTTTCAATTTAGTTGCGTCTTGCAGGTTCCAGACATGTCACAGTGGCGACTGCATTTCTGTTAGCTCTGTTCTCACACACACTGAACCATGTTATCATTCGACTGCAAGGGGCACTTTATGATAAAGAGAATCCCAACAAGCTCCTAGACTCTGGTCTTTTAGCAGAAGGTAAGTGTTTGTCAGTTCATTTTATTTATGTAGTTAATACAATTTCTGTGCCAGCTTTTTGAATGTAATCATAGATTTGAAGCATGATGCAGAACTTACAAATCAAAGGCTACATCTTTTTGTTCACAGCAAAACATGTGAAATGTATATGATAGATATTTTTAATAGCTTAGCTCTTACTAAGCAAAATCAGGTTACAGTAGTAAATTTACACTGACACGCCTTCAAAGTAGCAGGAAATTTCAGCTTAATCTAGTCTTTTCTTTTTTTAAATAAAAATAAGGCTGTTCATGTTTACCATTGATAGTCTAAGAAAGTTTCCTGATAGGAAAGCTGAATGCAATTAATTTCAGAGCTGTAGGGTATCCATTTAATGCAGATCAAATGTTTTGGCTTTTGACTTGTTCATGTTGCCGTCATTGTTGTAATGCAGATCATCATGATGAAGTGTCATCAGATGGCATGGAGGAGACATCTCCAAGCCCTCCTGTCAAGCAGAAAGATGGAGAAGTCACCGCAGAGCCACGAGAGCGCAACAACTCTGGTCCTGCTGAAGGCGACGGGAACACAGAAGAAGGAAAGAATCCAGCAAAAGTATGAGTTGCTTGCATAACACACAGAATACCAGCGTGATTGTGTGTTGTGATGGTTGTGTTTTGCCATAGTCACCTCACAGCACAGCTGGGTGCAATCTGTGCACGGTTGCTAGCACCTCCTGCTAGATTTATCCTTGCTTTGATGAGTACTGCACAGATTATGCAAATGCATAATTTCATACTGTGGATTTTCTTCGTGGGTCCAGCTTTTTCTCTGGGGAGAGAAAGACTTTTTTTCAAAAGTTTTTGACAGAGGAAGGCAGTTTTTTTCAATTTTTGGTCAGTTGACCAATAGCACAACATGAGTCAAGTCTTGATTTCTATGGATTCCTCAAGACTTGACTCATAAACTGTATCTTGCTTGTCCTTGTACAGCAGACTGGCATTCTTCTGTGATCATATGCTGGTGGAAAAGCCCATATTCAGAGTTGCATCCTATCTGCTGTCACTAATAAAATTAACATTGGCTGGGATTCTTACCAGACTATTAACCACCTACCATAATGGTGAGAATTGTTTTTTCCAACATCACCTTATTTCAATACGAGTTTTGTACCATGACCTAGAAGGTCACCTACAGGATACAGCTTCCGAGAATCCCTGCCTTCCTGGTCTGTCTCCTTCTAACTGTAGCAGAGCTGGGAAGCCAATTGTGTCCATTGGTTGTCCAGCCAGCTTTTCCTTCCCCTTCCTGTCCTTCTAACTGTAGCAGAGCTGGGAAGCCAGGTGTGTCCATTGGTTGCCAAGCCAGCTTTTCCTTCCCCTTCCTGTCCTAACTGTAGCAGAGCTGGGAAGCCAGGTGTGTCCATTGGTTGCCAAGCCAGCTTTTCCTTCCCCTTCCTGTCCTTCTAACTGTAGCAGAGCTGGGAAGCCAGGTGTGTCCATTGGTTGCCAAGCCAGCTTTTCCTTTCCCTTCCATTCCTCCTTCTACCTTCCAGTGGGCCTTGCAAAATGATCTTCGCATGTTATGACGTGTTTTGTGGCTGAACAGTGCCAGCTTCTTTCTCTTGATGGTGAGGAGAGGCTTCTGGGGTCCAGCCAGTCTATTTTCGAATGTAGAGCCATCGAAATGCAACCATTCGTAAAATAATTTTCTGTTTAAATTAGGTAAATTTTTTTTTTCCTTTCCATAGAAAATTAATTCTGCCACACATTGCATCCAACAGCGTCTGAAGTCGTCTCGTCTTCGAAATCTGCGTCGTCGCAGGCGCCGACATCCAAGTGACAGCAGCAGTGACTTGACAGACATGTCAGAAGAATCAGACCTAAGTGAAGGTTATCTTATCTTCATGTCATTGTTTGGTGTTTGTATTAGTTGTTCTGACTTTTTGTGTACTTGGTGGGGGGGGGGGGGATAGATTTGGTTTGTTAAGAGAGGTAAGGAGAGAGAATCTCTGGATGTTGTGCAGAAGGAACAAAAAGAATTAAAATCTTTTTTTGTAATTTGTATAACATTGCTCCACTCAGTTTTGTCAGTTCATGTGGAAAAGTTTAACACTTATTCTAGAGCTGCCCACTCTAATACATCAGAACATTTAAAAAGAATGTGCATATTTCTTTGATTATAAAATGGTTACCATTATATGTGTCAAACCATTTTGGAGTCTGTTAACTTTTTTTTGTGACATGTATTTGCTGTGAAAGAGGTTTCATTTTTAGAGAAACTTGTCGTAATCTAAATATTGCTCTTACAAGAAGAATGTGTGCAGCATTTGTCTCCACCATCTTATTGGTTTTTTTAAAAATATTCTTTAATATAGTACTGTGCACTAACCACACATTGCACTTGTTTTCCTGGATCTAGGCAAGTAATGGGAACCTGAGAATCTGTCGTGTTGCTTCACATTTTACTTAACAATGACAGGTGGGGAAGAAGTGGAGGAGGAGGAAGACAATCTGTCGGAGGATTCTGAGGACGATCTCGTCAATTACTTTGATAATGACTCAGACTCAGAGCTGTCAGACTCCCTCGTGGAGTCCGAGGACAGGCTGCCACAGACTGACTCAAAAGTCTCCAAGAAGGAAGGTGCTGCCAAAACTTCTGTCAATGGAGAAATTGCACCACAGATTGGTGAGTTTCTGATAGAGATTTTTCGTATGTCGTGTGGAGAGTTTGTACCTTCCACTTGCCGGGTTCTGTGATGATATGCATCAAGGCCAAACTTTCTGTCAAATAGCTTTTTGCTCTAAACTTGCTGTTCTCATTGCCTCCTCCCACCCCCTCCACAATAAAAACAAAAAACAATCCACTCTTTTTCTTTCTTGGGTATTGTTATGGAATCTTGCACCAAATATGGAACCGGTGTTTGGATTTTGCGATTATTCATATTAGCGATAAATGTCCCTATTGACAGATTTATTGTCTTTCGTTTTCTGAAGACAACAGCTTGATATTTTTTTCTTTACGTTAACAAGGACTCTACAAAATCAGAGATTTCCCTTTTTGGTTCCTCATGAAGCTTCACGTTTTTTCTTACTCTGCTTTGACAAAGGCTCCAAAAAAGCGGCTCGTACTGCACGCACTCAAGGTGGCAGTGGAGACTGGTCCAACTTGGCAGAGCGCAACACCCTTGCCAACATGTCTTCAGAGCTGTTCTCCTCGTCTGGCCTCTTTCTTGGGCAGAACTTGACCCTTGACCTGGGGCACTACGCCAACAGCGTCTCAGCTGCTCACTGTAATGATGTCATGCAGGGCAAGACCCAGGTGCCTGTCCCGCCAGGTGAGTCGGGGGACTAACCCCGGAATTCTTGGCCACATTTCTTAATGTCTTCTTCAGTTTTTTTGTATGATTGTTGAAATGCTTCGTGGTGTAGTTCTATATCAGCAAATTAAACTTATTTTGTGTTGCGTGTTATATTAACATCAGTTGTTTTTTCTCAAATCATTTTGGGTGGGGACGTTGCAGAAAGGGGGAGGGGGGATTTATTATGGAAATATTACAAATATAGTTCTGGATGACTTTATTTATTATTTTTTGTTATAATTTCCATCAAAGTTCCTCCCCCCACTTCCCTGCAAATATGTGTGGCTGGGGGCCTGAAAGGCTCTTGTAGGCCAGTTGCATCTCCACACATTCCTATTACTGCTTGAGGCATGTTTAATATTTAAAAATAGTGTTTGTTTTGAAGACTGAAGAGCTTAGTGTGACCCAAGTGTCTTGTAGTTGTACCTGCTCGCTCTCCTCCTCTACAACACACACACTGTCTCTCCCACTCTTTTATTTCTCCCCACCCACACTATTGCCACTGCATACTTTCCTTTTTTTCTCAGTCAGCTCTCCATCTGCTTATTCTTCCTTCATTTGCTCTTGTTCCGGCCCTCTGTGCCACCTGTCGTCTGTCTACAATTTCCTTCTTTCTTTGAGTTGCTGTTGATTTGTACAGGATTCCTGTCATCAGAAGAGGCCATGCATGTGGCTGACATTACGGAGAAGCTGGCCAACTTTGTCATAGAGACTGACACTGAAGCCAGCGTTGGCCCGACTGACACCGGTTGGTTGATTAGACAGTTTCTTCAGTTCTGCTTTTTGTGTAAGAAGACTGCAGTAGGGGAAAAAAGACCAAAAGGAGCTGTTTTTTTACAAACAGGAATAAATTCATTTAGTTTTCCACAGTCCTACTATAAATATATAAGTGATGCTCATGGCTGAGTCATGAGATATTTTTGTCATTGTTGTGAAGCAGCCTTAATGTATGTGAAATAAAACAAATATTGTTTTACCGTGACCACATATCAAAAGCCGATGAGTCCAGTTGCAGTCAACATTTTAGGGCATTACCTGTTCTTCACCACATCATAACACACAAAGAGAAAGATATGCAAGGAACATAAAGCTGCAGTTGATACTTATGACACTGTGTGTGTCCGTGCACGTGTTTGTGTGTGTGTGTGTGCGTAAACATACGTGGGCATGCATACATGGGTCCCTGTGATTCATACATTTTGCAGAACAGTCCGGTGTGACAGACACAGACGATGCTGACAATGAGCAGAGTTCCTCCAGTGCTGCAGAAAAGTAAATGTCTTTTTGCGATGTTTTCTTTTCTTTCTTTCTTTTTTTTTTTTTTTTGAAGATAAAATGTGACCCGCTGCATTGTTTCCTGTTTGCAGTTAATAGAGGCAACATTGTCTCCCTGCAAAAGGGAGGCAGATCTGTTGCAACATTTTCAGAGATGTGTCAGGGGAAAATTAAACAAGGGAATGGAGGGGACTTTTTGAGTGTTGTAGTCAGACAAATAGCAGTGTCCAACAATTTCAGAGCTGGAAAAATATTGGAAAGGCGCGTGTCGTGTACTGTAGGTCAAGGTTGAAAGTGAGGAACTGTGCGATATATATAGTATATAGTATTTATGTATATGCAACCAGAAGAGTTCACTAGAAAGGGAGGGAGAAAAGGATGGCCATTTCAGTTCCACTCATGTCAGCAAAATCTAATCTCCTAGACACGGAGTGAGAGAACCGTGTCATTTGATACATGAAAATTCATAGCTGCTTATTCTGAGTTAAACTTATTTCCGATGGAGATTTTGATCTAATGCTGTTGACAACCATTGCATATGGGTACGCATAGATTTTGGCATGTTTTAAATAAATGCTGCTTGCAAACTACCACATGTGTAGTACTTTACATGTTTTGGAAGATCAATTTTTAAACACCAAAATAATTAGAATTTTACTCAAAAAAGTGTTAACTAGTACTTGCTATTTAGTGTTAAATGTAGTCAGTGTATGCACTGTACATCCCTATGCAGCCTGTGATCTCAATGTTTCATTTTTAAAAATGTAGAAAAAAACTATCAGCGATAAAAACGCAATTCCAACGCAGGCTGAAAGAAAAACATTAAAATATAAGAAGAATAAAATGATTCCTATCTGAAATCCATCCAATGTGAATTTTTTGTGAAAAGGTTGCGTTGATAAAAGGTATCAAGTGAATAAAGAGCGTGGTGGGCACCATTGTCAAACTAACTAGGTCGCATAATTTCAAACAGTACAGTTTAGGGAAAAAATCATCTATTTTGCGGACTAAGGGCAGGAACTCTGTAGAAAAATGATTTTAGGATTGGAAAACACCAGTGACATCTCTTTTTGGCAAACTGCTTTTTTTTTTATTTTAAGTTGTTGGAAATGCCTTTCCAAAGCACCATCAATGGTAGCAAATTTCTTTTGTGAATTTCCCCTCCAAAGCAATGGGAATAAGTTAAAAGACCAAACCTGTAGCTATGATCTCTGTGGGCAATTGATTGACAGGCAGGAGCTAGAGCAGCGCCGTCTTCAGCAGGTCCTGCAGGTCATACAGGGTCAAGGCCTCCTGGTAGTGGTCAAGGTCGTGTGCGACTGGATGATCTCTCAGCCCCCCATCATTACTGCATGTGCACAGGCATGTTCAAGATAAACTTTACCACAGCAGTTTTTTCATTTATCTCTCTGTCTCTTGTTTCTTCTTTCACTTTCACCTGTATTCCTTTCTTGCACTTTCTTTTTGACACTTATGTCTTGTCAGTCTTTCCTCCATGCACAAATGTGTTTCAGTCGAATTTACTAAAATGAGAGAAATTTGTGGCCCAGGAAAGAAGTTAAGGGCAGCTTCATGGTTAGTAATAAAAATTTCACAGATCATTTGTTTGACTAGTTGGCTTTTCTCCTTTTTTTTCTTCTTTTTTTTTGGTACTATGAATTGTTGAATGAACCATTAATGCATTTGTTTCTTAATGTCCAGAGCTCCCAGTCACTTTGGAGTCGACTGTCGGTGCTGCTGAACTTCTTGCCTCATGAAAATGACCTGGTGCAGCACGGTGAGAAAAAGTGTGAAATGTGATGGCCAGTGTGTCACATAATTGTATATACTGTTGATGTATATCAAATTCTAAAGCTTTTTGCATCTGTGTGTGTGTGTGTGTGAGTGCATAATAGTTTGAATCCTTGTGCACATGCAGTCATGCATTATTTGTCGATATTTGCTACATGCAGCATGTTTCCTTACAGAAAATTATAAAATCAAAACAGAAAAGTGCTAAGTTGTGCCATCTTCTGGTTAATTTTGAAATTTTTATAGGTGCCTGTTGTCCAAATGTGATTTTTCCTTGCAGTATTATATCTTTTAAACTAAACAGTCTCATTGTCATTACAAGAATTGACTAATCCCTTTTTAAAAGACCAGTGTCTAAAATGCTTGGAATCTGGATAATGATCTTGTCTGATGAATGCACGTGTGATGCATTAACAAGTACATGCAATAGCTAAAGAAGAAACTTGGAACATTTTGATGTCAGTTTTAGTAAGATTTCATAATTGGGTTAACTGATCATGTGTAGTCTGGAGTAGCCCGATGCTTGGACTGTGAACAGAGCAAAAATATGTGCATGTTATCGGCCCTGATAGTCAGTGGCTAGTCTCAAGACCGCCATTTTTGTTTCATGAACAGCAGAAAATTGGTCACGCGGTGGAGCATGTTCCAGCCTTAGAAGAGAGAACAGATCTCTATCAGAAGAAAAGAAGTGTTACATTTGTATGGTATTTGCTGTTACAGATGAGTGCTGGCAGGAGGAGCTTAAAGGTGTGATTGCCAACACTCGCTGGCATCAGTGGGTCCAGGTATTCCCCATTACAGAGGACATTGAGTTGTGTCAGTTACCTCCCTTGGCAGAAATCCATGCGCATTTGGATTTCACAACTTCACATAGAGGCCAGCTGACAGAGATACAGGAGGTGAGTTTTCTTCTCAAAAAGTATGTATTTGTGGTATAGACATATACCAGCATAACCAAATGAACTTGTCTGTTGATGGGTATTCCTAGAAGTGAAGGTCATCTGGTGTCACACTTGGAGGGCCGAGGAAGCAGATTTATTGTTTTAGACTGGGGTCCCTTTTTACCGTAGAAGTGCATGATCAGAATTGTTGGGAGAAGGGGAGGGTAAATCCTTTTTTTTAAACTATTTGCGGATGCATGCAAATTTTTTTAAACACGATTTTTTTCCTGCATTCATTTTATCTGGGACTTTTTCTCTCCTTCCAATCGATTTTGCTGATCTGCATTTTTTTGTAACATCACTTGTGTTTGATATTTTCCAGACCTTTGTGCGCATCTGTGCACTGCGACACTTTGGCTACTTCCTGTCCGAAATGGAAGACTTTGACTTCACGTATCAGGAGGACCAGGCTATGTTCTTCGGGCCAAAAGGTAGTGAAGATGTGACCAATGGGAATGAAAAGCTGGCACAAGAGCGAATGGTAAGATTTTCATTGACTAGTAGAAGTAGTGCTGGCGGTGGTGTCTGTACATTTTGTCTTGCTTTTCTTGTTTGCAGGTGGGGTGGTGGGGAGGGGGTAAAACCTGCTTGCTCTCAAATATAATAGGCATCATATATTTATATATATAGACACACACAAACGCACACAGTAATATGCAGAAATCAGCATGAATGGAAGCTTATTTTTGCAGAAATGGCAGGATGTTTTCCTAGTGCTGTGCATCATCACATATATTTATACTTTCCTCTGTTTACCATATTCTTGGTATCGTCTAGAGTCATTAGACTTCTTGGTTGAAGCATAAGGCATCTGTGGGACCCTGAATGATTCCTTAATACGTGTTGCCTCCTCCTAGTAGCAACTTCTAGAAAAGCAAGCATTAAAAAAAATTTTATTTTTTTTACTTTTTTGTAAGATTTATTATGAAAGAACAGTTGTGCTCAGGCATAATAAAAAAAGACTAGAAATCTTCAACAATAGAAAAATAGCTGACTCCTTCCTGAAGTTGCTTTAACTGTTGCTTTAGACAAGCCAAGATAGGTGAAATGAAAGGTCCCAGAAGTTCTTTAGTCACGCTTTACCAAGTTCTTGCTTTGTTATCTGGTATTTAATCCAGATACCTTCAGAGGAATGTTCATCTTCTAAATGATTTTCTCAGTCAAGTAATTTCCTGTCACTGTTAAACTTACACAAAGATCTTTTTTTTCCACTGGGTTCAGTCATGAAAATGTCAGATTCTTGTTCTGGAAGCAGTCCTCTCTACCTAGTTGCCATGTATTCTCTCCTTTTTTTATTTATTTTATTTATTTTTTTTTTTTTGGTCTTCAAAGGACTGCAGCATGTATGGAAGGGATTTGTTGGAATAATGACAGAGTTTCTTCCCTTCCCTTTTACAGTCTTGTAATTTAGGAAAGGGTTTTTTTTTTAATGTATATCACAGCATGCTGGATGACACTTTTCCACTCACACCATCCAATTTGAGAGTAAATGATTCTACACCTAAGTGCATCTGCTAAGAACTGCTCGACATTATCCTTGCATGACTTTGCTTAAAGTTTTCCTGGATTTTTCTTCACTTTTTTTCCCACGAAATAAAATTTAATTTACGTTTGCAGAGAACAAATGAAACTTTGTATCCGAACTCTGTCTGAATGCATTACAACTCATTTACCATGTTTTCCTAGTTATTCCTGACAAAGACTTCTGTGTGAAATTTTAATTTCATCTTCCAGCTATTAATCTTTTCCCCTTTTTAGTTCTTTTTGATAAATCATTTGCTAAGATTTCCCTTGCACTGCATGGCAGATAATAACACCTCCCTGATTTTATCTGTCCAGTGGCCTACAGAGTAGATGTGACTAGGTTGGCCTGTGTGCTGTAAATAGACCACCCCTTCTTATCGTAAACTGGGAGTAGTGTTCCCTAAAAAGCTGAGTGCACACACAAAGATCTGAAAGGGAGCATGCAGAGCACTGAGCACAGAAAATGTACCATCTTTTTATTGCATTTTGCTGGAAAGTGCACACTGCTCAGCAGTTCATAGAGGTAATGCTGATGCTGAAAAGTTAATTCTAAAGCAACTTGTCTGGACATGGAACAACATAAGATTATCGTAGCTTTATCGTTTAAAAAATAATGAATGCATCTTTATTGTCTGCATCTGATAACTGTTTATGTGATTCCTGCAACAAGATATGCCCAGCCAGGAGGTACATTCTGAGAGTGTTTTTCTACATGGTGCTTGCTCTATGGTTTGTCTTGAAGAATTTGTACTGATCCTTCCAGCAAGTGACTGGAATGGTCTTTGCCAGTAGGCCCTATAATATGTGCGATACATGATACATCCATACACAGTCTGCGAATGAATGAAACCATCCTGCAGCCAGCAAGTGCTCATGCTTGACACTATGTGATCAGAACGACTGCATCAAACAGGCAACCCAAACTTCTCTGTTCTCTTACATTTATATTTTGTACCTTTCCATTGTCCTGTGCAAATTCCCTGCTATATTGCCATGGTCATTTTTGAGACTTATATGTTAGACCCCCTTCCCCCCCCAAAAAAACCATTTCCTATGACCTGGAGGGATAAACAAGGCAATGTTTCTGCAGGGGGCAGTGTATTTTGATTTGAGGTCCTCTCAAGTCAAACCCTGACACCACTGTTGGTTTTGGCAGCAACTGTTTGTTGTTCTCTGCCCTGGCCAGATGTTAAACAGCTTTCCCATGCTTAGGTGATGAGATGGTTTGGTCAGAGCTTGTGACTGTAGCAGCCCTCCAGAAACAAAATTTGCATTTCTAATGTGAAAGTGTTCTGCCAGTTTCTCAGCTGAACACTGGAACTGCCTTTATATTAAATATGTGTATACATGATATATATAGAGAGAGGTTAGGGTGAGTCAGATCTTTTGCGATTACCAGTGCCTGAAAAGTAGTATGCAGTTGTTAATTAATTTGTTGGGCTGAGCTCTGTGGGCACTTATCTTTCCATACATTCAAGCTCACATAATATACACAGGGTCAGCAGGCCATCAGGCCATTTTTATGAGTATAAGAGCTTAGAGAGCCCAGCCATTGTATGTACACTCCTTTGTCGGTGCTCTGTTTATTCTGTGTGATTTTTGTTTTGAAGAAGAAAATAGAACGTGAACAGAACTGTGCATTATACTATCATGAAGACTGAAATAGATTTGTTTATGAGTGTTGGTTGTTATTTGTTTTCATGTTGGGTAAATGTTTTCACATTTACCCAGCCCATATTGGTGTCTGGTGATGCTCAGAAAGTCATTATGTATCAGTCGAGTGGTTTTTGATGGGTTGGTTATTTTATACGAACACCCTTGCCGTGATTTTTCACTATGGGGGGATGGGGTTCTATTACTAAGCTATGCACTGAAATAACTACAAGACTGGTAGCCACAGTAAGATTGCCTGACAGGCAGTGCTTGGAGATGGCCGAATGGAGTCTGCAAAATGTGTAACTCCAGGAAATCTATAATCCTCGGCTACACCTGGATAGGAAATAGCAACCTCCCACCCGCCAGTCGGCAGCTCTAATGACTGAGGTATCCAAACCTCCCCCACCCCTCCTACCAAGTCTGGTGGTTTTTCAATGCATGGATTATAGACCATTCCCCCACTCCACCCCCAACCCAGGTGGTGTGAAATCACCCTTAGGTGGAAGCACTGTCCCTGTAAAACTCCCCGCCTGCATCTGGCAGTTCTTGGTTCCTCTCTCTCTGCCCCCCCCCCCCCTTCAACTCCAGTAGGAAGCGAGCCCAGTTACAACAGCGACCCAGGCGCGCCGATGTTATCAGGTTAATTAATGTACTGGACCTCCTGTCTCAGCTCGCTAAGCCTTTGGTAATTTACGTCCCGATAATCTCGGGCGGCCGACCTGTTATCAACGCCTTCTCTCCCTGAACGAAGGTAGCGGTGCGTGCGAAGTGATGGCGCGAGGAGAGAAAAGCCATCTGCTGAGCTCTTCCCCCGCCCCCACCCACACACACACCTCCACCACTACCCATCTCCTTCCTGCTTCCTCGCCTGCCCCTTTTAGAGCCCCCCTCCTTACTCGCTCCTCCTCCATCCTTCCCCCGATTAGAGGGTTTCGGGTGTCGTCCATTCCGGCCTGGAGTGGAGCTCTGGAAATCACATTACCTCCCAGCAGGGGCGACATGGTAGTGATAAAGGAAATAGATGAAAGACGGGGGGGAGGTTGAAGGGGAGGGGTAGCATTGAGTGGGTGGGGTTGGTATGCCCAAGAGAGAGGAAGGGTTTGAAAGATGGCGACCCTTTTTCAACAGTTGGTCCAGTATATCCGTGGGCGCTAGGACGTGATGGGCAAGGTTGGCGAGGTGGCAAGAGTCTGGGAGGACTGGAACCAGGGGTGCGTGTCTGTTGCCGTTGGTCAGGTGGCTTGAACAGGTGCTTAGCTATCACCATGAGCGAAGTTGAAGCCTTCCCTTCAGCGTGCGAGATACCTGGCACGTGCGCGCGTGGGCTTTTGAGCAAGGGTGTGTGTCAGTGTGAGAGGAAGTGGTCTCTGCAATGGTCTGCAGAGGCAGGCGGCACTTAGCCAGAGCTCGGTTTCGTCACCAGCACTTTCGTCGTCTTCCGCAAGTAACGGTTGGCGTAAAATTCACAAGTGATGGGGGGAGGGGGGCTTTACGATCTCTTTTATGTTAGATACGATAGGGAACACTCTTGCAATCAAGTCCTGTGTGAACTGCAGGAACTGTCGACGGGACTAGCAGGGTCATAGAGGGGTGGGGTGGGGTGGGGGTGGAGAGATTTCGATATGAAAATGGACTTTATTCCTCCGCGACACGAAAGATATCCTATTTCCTGGTAGCAATTTTAAAAAAGCAGAAAGACACACAAATTCGAAACTTGACGTTTCAGCAATTTTATACAAACAAACACGATGTGCGACCTTTAACTGCGTCACGCGCGTCGCCTTCCGGAAAATTGTGTATTATCCGTTAGGAGTCGTCTTCCCCTGTTCAAGAGACGCGCTCTCGGAGTATGTGTGTATTGGGGGGGGTAGTCGGTAGAGGGGGTGGGTGCGTGAAATGAGGGTTGCGCGATCGTTTCTGAGCCCTCCGTGGTATAGCTGGCCAAAACGGTCACATAAGCTGAATTCCTTCTTGAAAAAAAATTAATTTCACCTGGGAGAAAATAATTTCATATCGATGGAATCGCAGACAATCCGTCAAGTTGTACTTTGTGGCCAATCCGATTATGTATTTAATTGCACGGTGCCATGTCGTTCGAGAATTAAGTCATCCTGCGTTACTTCAGTGTGTGTAATACCTCGGCAGGGCGTAACACGTCGCGGAGTCTGGCTTCGGGTCCCATCAGAGTACGCGCTAGAATAATTCTCAAACGGAACTGCACCGGAGACTGAAAGTAAGGATCGGATTGGCCACGAATTCCGCCAAGGTGTCAAAACTAACGCCTCTATTTTATTACACCTAGGTGAAAATGGGTCACGTGGCCACAATCGCGATCTGCGATTGGCTGCTGTTCCACCTAAGTGAAATTATTTCCTCCTCAGTAACATTCGCCTTATCTGACCATTTAGGTTAACCATACCAGAGAGGTCGTGGGAGGAACCAAGCGAGGATCGGGGGGGGGGGTGGGCTGTTTGGAATGTAAGCGATGCCTCGCCACTGCAGGGACTTCCTACCTGTCGGCATTCCACGGGGGTTACACAATTGTCTATCGCTGTCGGTCGGTCCCGATAATCAACGGCACAAGCCGACGTTTCGTGACCGCTTTCTAGAAGGGCCAGTGCGCATTGCGTGTGGCGGTCTTCTCACTGCTGTTTCTCCCCAGTGCGAAGGGGATACAGTGCCAGCTGGGAAAGTTGTTTGGTGGGGGGGGGGGGTTAAGCGTGGTGGTTGAGCTAGGTGGGGTGGGTAGGAGATCGTGTTCTGCAAGCACTTCCCCAATCTTTCTCTCTCCTTCTCTATGGCAACGCCAAGAGTGTCCGGTGTAACCGTCTGCAAGGGGTTTGATGGAAGCGATACAGCCGATAGGCCAACCCTCTCCTTGTTCCCCTTCCCGTCCCCTGCTCCCCGCCAGACTGGAGGGAGCTAACCTTGGCGCTAACCTTGAGCTAACCCACGCATTGCCTAATGAGGCCCTCTAGACGATGCGGCACTTTGCACTCCGGAGGCCCGCGGTGGAGGCCTGAGGCGCCTGTGGGAGATTGAGGCTGGGTGGCGGAGTGGGGTCTCGGGAAGGGTGACGTGCACGAAGCTTTGGGAGGGAAGGATGAGCCGGGGGGAGGGGGGATGAGCCGGGGCAGGAAAGGCGACAGTGCTTTTCCGCGATAACGAGGTGGTGGGTGTACGGGGATGGGGAAACAGGCCTGCGCGCAGATAAACCTGGAGAGGTCGAGCGTGGAGGTCAGCCTGGGTCCGTATACGTCACGTGACTGAGTGGGTGGAGCTGATCGTCTGCCTATCCAAGTCGCCGACCCTGCAAAACGAGACTGAAACAAGCCGTGACGCCTTAGGCGCCAGTCAGTAGGCTGGGAGGGGGGGGGCTGGTTAGTTTGGTTGGTTAGTATCATGTCATGACAACGAAGGCTCCAGACGGGAGACGGGGCAGAAGTGGATATGGTAGTAGATTTGAGTGCCGAAGGGAGAGGTGCCAGCGATCGCTGTGCCTGGGGTCAGGATCGACAAGAACGCTGTTTTGAGTCGCAATTGTGCTTGCGGATACCGGACTGATGGGTGAAAGTTGGGGGAGGGGGTCTCCTGCTCGCTTTCTATCAGTTCACCACCCAGTGGCACCCCCTTCCCATATCCGTCGTCTAGCGGTACCTCATCATCAATACGGTGTCTTGTCCAGCTCAGGTACGGTTTCCTGCCTGAGGCACCTGTGTACAGGGAGCTCCCCGTCGGGGTGTTTATCCAGGTACCGTCGTTTTCTTCCCTACTCACTTTCTTCACCCTCCTCCCCTCCCCGCCCCTCAGCCATAAGACAGTTTTCTTTACTGAAAAGGAACACGTGACTGCCGCTTGGAAAATAAGCCTAAAAAACAACAAAGATTCTGAGCCAAGCTACATTCAACGACACAGCTCTTTCGGGGCAGTAGGTCTTCGACAGGACAACACAAACACAGACATAGAGAGAAGAACAAAGACGAAAAAAAGCCAATTAGTTGAGTGAGGTACAGCGTTAGATGAAATCACGGAGTTAAATATGAAATGCGGGGGCAGGGCAGAGTTCAAATTAACTAGCAGAGATCATGCGTGTAGCCGAAACAGTTGATTGTGTCGTTCAGTGTGGCATGGCTCAGTACCTTTGTTAACTTACCAATTTGACCTAAACAGCAAACGACCAATCCATCCACCCTGACAAAACCCCATGCACATTTTTTGAACGTATCGTTATGTGTTTGTAAAAGTCATAAGGATGTCAGTTTGCTGCTTAAGACTCTCATCGGCCTGGTTTCGCTTTGTTTCAGAGAGACGCGGACACCAGGAGAAATCAACTCATGAGGGACATGGCACAGTTGAGACTGCAGGTGAGTTCCTTCCCTTGGCACGTCTGGGGTCTAGCACGCTGTGGGAAAGGGATCTTCACTTTCGAACTCGTTAACGTGTATCTACAACGGATGGATAGGAATATCAGAAACCAGATAAACGTAAACTGCGACAGTGTGGTGGTGGTGGTGGTGGTAAAAACTGCGGAAACCAGCTAAAATAACCCTCCCTCCCCCGACTGTCAGAGCTAACTTCTAGTGGCTTTACAAACAAAAGGGATTCTCTCTAGAAGTCGGGATAATTTACCGCTTGGTGAGAGCAGTACTGCCGCTGGATCACAGCTTTTATAAAAATTAGGAATTGATGTAACAGCCACCTTCGGCTAATAGCTTAAATAAAATTATAGTTTCTTTTACAAACGGGGGACTAATTTTCACTGCAGTGACGCTTTCTTGTGAATCAGTATTGCAGTCGTCGGTAGACTCGAGCCATAAACAGTTCCGCGAACTGTATTGTCTCAGCGACACCTGTACCCAAAGTTTGTAATGAGCCAGTACAAGCGAAGCCTTGTAGTTCCCACCGGCGCGCGTGCCTTCCAGACGGCCTGTATAATAAGCTGTTAGCGTTCGGTCCGCATAGAAAAAAATCAATACAAGGAAGCCAGCAACCGCTTCTGATATTAGAAGACGTCGATCTGTGACTGCCGCGGGATGTTGTTGAAGAGGCCGTATTCTTCTGAGGCCATTGCAGTGCCCCTAGAATCTTTTGGACCAATTAACAGCACAGCACAATCAGCAAACACTAGAACCACCTCATGAAAAGAGTTTTCTTGAAGCAGCATGTTCGGCAAAATAGGACGGGCCCTCAGGACGGAATGGAAGGCAGTAAGTGCAACAGTCGGGCGGTCGTTTTGGCCTTCTTTTTTTTTGGGGGGGGATGGGGGATTCTGATGTTACAAGGCACAGAGCGCTGGGTTTTAGTCCGTCGGCAGCAGCATCATTATGAAGGGGCTGATCAAGTTGTTGGTTTAGTGACAGGTGTTGTTGAGATCGTTGTCGCCAATGACTGAACAGAGTGAGGGTTTGTCCGCGGCCATCGGCATGAGAACCGTAGCGACCAACGCCAATGCAAAAGCTTTGTAGAGCGACAGTCATGGGTGGGTGGGTGGGGGAGGGAGGGGAGATGTATCGCATTATATATATATACTTTTCTGTGCTGGCATATTTCATCCGGACATACTATCTGGTGGGATTCACGTTTAGTGATATCTCAGCCGCGACGGACGTGCCTTTCGAATACCTGTCCGTCGGGAATATAGGAGGAGCACTATGTGTGGTGAAGCTGACGCCACTTGTGTCAGCGTGTCTCACGTCACGTTGTTGATGTGCGTGCGTGCGTGCGTGCGTGCGTGCGTGTCTGTGTATGCGTGTGCGTGCGTTTGCAGGCGGAGGTGAGTCAGCTGGAAGGATGCCTAGAGTCGGCGCAGCAGCCCCACTTCCCCCCGTACGTCATCTTGGACGCCGCCTCGCTGTGCACGGCGCTCACCCTCGTGCGCGAGCTTGCCCAGAGTTCTCGCTGCATCATCATCATCCCGCTAGCAGGTAAGACCCACCTCTGGTCAGACTTTCGTCTGTTGTGAGCAAGAAGTAACGTCCCGTCGTCAAAGTCAGGTAGCTCCCTCTGTGCGACTTACACGTCTTTGCATCTGTCTTGATTCTGGCCCCTTGATTCCTGCAGCCTGCATGAGCTTTTTTTGAGTAGCCTGTGCAATCAAAAGAAAGGTGAAAATAAAAAGGGGACAGCAAGAGATGAAAGGTTTGCAGTTTGTATATTGTATTGTATATTTTATATGTATTATTTTGTATATGCAAATTTTTTTCTGACGTGTATCTCTTCTGCTTGATGACTGGTCGTGGTGGCTTTGCACCACGTCCTGTTTTGTTTTTGTTTTTGTAAGACTGCAGCAGGGACGAGAGGCGTGCCTTCTCCCCCGTCTCCCCCCCCCCCCCAACATTCCTCGCATGTTTTGACAGTTGGTTAACGTCCGTTCAACTTTCTCCGTCTTCCACCTACACGCCGTCTGTGTCATCTGCTCTGTCATTTGTCTGTCTGTTGCCGTGTGCGCATGTGTCCGTCACTTCCTGCTCTCCTCTGACCTTCCCGGGGTGAGAAAGCTTCAGTTTCCGCTGTTAAAAGAGATCACTCACCGTGGAAGTCACGAACCTCAGGCTCTCGACACGTTCCCCCTGGGCACGACGCCAGCTGTGGGCGCCGTCAGCCCTCCAGCGTTGTTCATGTCCTCTTTGCCCACTCCTCCTTGTCCGTGTCGCGCGAGTTCCCCAGTCAGACTTTGCCAACCCAGTGGTTGATAGGGTTGGGTTTTTTTTTTTCAACAGGATGTCTCGCTTATCCGCACTCAATACACTGTTTAACTGTCATTTCTTGCGTGTCGGGATTGCACGCTAGTGCTCAGCCATCCTTCTCATCCAGCCCCGCGGCCATTTATTTATGTAATGTCCTCCATCGAAGCCGATAGGTGGCAGGATATACCACTGAGAATGATAACCGCTCAGTGACTGAATGTTTGTGGTTAAATGTTCTTTTCGCGTTGACCTATGAGAGGCTTGGAAAGTCGTTGGCTTTGCCAGTACACAGGTTTACACATGGGTTCACGCCGTCAGCCAGCCCGCGAGATGGAACGGTGGAATTATCTTGGGTGTCATCTCACAAACATCTGACAATCCAGGTGCTTTTGAGGGGCGAGCTTTAACAAGAGTGGAACGGTGTGAGCATCTTGTAAGGTTAAATAGCGTTCGACAAAACATGACGCTCGCCCGAACTGCTGTCAATCTTAACTGGGCGAGACCGAGCTCGGAGAGACACGGCTCGGGGTGTTCGGCGAGAGCGATTGGGGCTGATTATTGCTCGGAGAACGTGTGCCGGGAGCTTCCTTTTCATTGGCTGGGAGGTGCGAGAAAGCAACATGGCTGCGCAAGTGGAGTTTTAGCGGAGCTATCCGAAAATGAGACATATTTATTTATTGACGTTTGGGAAACTATCTTTGGAAAACGGCGCAGAGATCCCGGTAAAGCCAAAATAGACCGTACGGCGAACTGTCGGAAACCGAGAAAGTGTCGGCGGACTCTGTTGAGAACGAAAGACCGTTTGGCGACTTCCACGAACGTTTGTTCGCCCGAAGTATGGTCGCGCTATTAAGGACCCCCTTAAGCTACGCTGTTTCTGCTTTCTGCTCCCAGCAGGCACCCGCGCATGCATGCACACGTAGCTCGGAGCATAAGCGCATGCAGGTGTATTTGAGAGCAGGTGCTGATCAGGAAAGTGCTGAAGTGGAGACAGTGAGAGTATCTATAAATTGTCTCCCTGGAGGCGTTTCCCTGTGGACATTATCCAGTGTTGGCTACCTGTAGGCTGCGTCCACTCCCGACGTGTGTGTAGCGTCTCGTTGCGATGTTTTGGAGGAGAACACGTTGTCACGTGCCTTAAGGGGAGGGGGGATGTTGAGCGGAGAGAGATAATGGGAGAGGAGGGTTAAAGCCAGTTTCCGAGCTACTTTGTATAAAATTTGCCGTATTTGACATATATATGACACATAACTCCGACCGTACGCCCCGTTGTCGGAAGATGACGATGGAGGACTTTGTCAGCACCTGTTTACCTAGCGCCTGATGCGTACTTCAGTGGTCTGACACTACGTATCTGGGACGGGAGGGTTAAGTTGCGCCGTGTGTCGGCGGTGTACATGCAGACACCTGGCCACTAATGGCGGCGCGAGGGTGGCCAGGTGTAAACTACACTAGCACTGAAGCACACAGCCGAAATGTGAAATCCATCACCTAATACGCCTGATACGTGTCCAGAGAGTGTGTGCAAGGAAATACCCGCCCCCGAGTTTTGAAATAAAATGAAAATGCATGTTTTTTTTAACACTTTCCTCTTGTCCATCGACCGTGCATGACCAGCGTCCTGATCAGCTAAGATATGCTTATCTGTTTAATTGTTTGTTATCTGTTTGTATCTGTGTGTGCCGTCCTGAAGAAGGGACTGTGACCTGAAACATCGACTTCCTGTCTGTCTGGGTCTCGCTTGGCCGAGTTGTACTTTATTACCCCAGCCCGCAGTCACCTGTTTCTTGTCTCTTTACATATTTTTTGCTGATCGTTCGCTAAAGACGTGAGCGGTTGTTTTCAAGGTGCAGTACGTATCATTCCGTTAAAAGACGCCGGTTTTGTTAATTATAAGCCGTGATGGGAAGGAGGTTTGTATGCAGGCGGGTGTCATTTCCTTTGTTTCAGTCTCCATTCATTGGTTGCTATTTTTAGGTAACATCAAACGTTAGCACCAGTGGAACCCTTTGATACCCAGAGCCGATTGGTTTTAAGGAAAGGCGGATCATTTCTCCTTGACACCGACCGGGTTACCGATTGTCATCGTCGTTTCTCCTTCTCTCCGTCCTCCTTCCCCTCCCACCTTCATCCTCCTTAGCCTTATACACACCTTTATTCAACTGAGTGCAAAATATTTAGCGGTGAGAGGGAAGAAAGAAGAGAGCGCGTTCATTGTGTTTCCTGAATCCCTCCGCGCACATTTGGCGTTGAGGGAACCGATGTATTTTAATGCAGTTTCTTTTTTTTTTCTTTCTTCCACCTCCCGTCCGCTTGACTCGCCAATCAGTGATAGACCAGCTGGATGTGCATAAGAAGGAAAGCAGTGGGGCAAGGGAGGCCATTCGCTGGCTGGAGGCGGAGTTCCGGCACGGAAACAGGTAACCCTCTTCAATCCGCCCTTTTGGTTTTACCTGCATGCTGTTATGCTAATATGAGAATGTGTGTACTGCTTAGAGGATAGAAATGTCAGTTCTCTCCCTACCCCCCTCTCTCTCCCTACCCCCCCCTCTCTCTCTCTTATCTGAAAACAAGCATGCAGTAATGTTTATATATGTACACAGTACCGCTGCATTAAGAAGACGAATTTCCGTTAACTGTGGTAAATGAAACACAAATTCTGAATCTCTCTGACGATGCCTGTGATGATTGTGCATTTAGACTGGCAGGTCTTCCACCATCCTGCTCAGTGCTCTGGGTCTTCTTAGCTGGTTGGCGCGCGCATGCGTCACGCCTTGTGAACTCTAGACCTCCCTGTAGCAAGAGCTAGTCTTCTTTGGTGCTTTATTATGTCTTGTCCTGTGACAGAACCAACAAATCTGCCCAAGGCGGTCGGCTATCTCTGTCATTTACAGCCACCCTGTACTAGATGTGCGAACCTTATTTGTGCGGGTGGTAAAGGGCTGGAAGCATAAACTATCTCTCATCTCGCTAGGCATCATGGGAAAGACAGGGGACTGCACTCGGTATCAGTTTCCGAGTTGGTGTATTTGCAGCCCCTGAGCAAGGCAACGCTTTGGAGAAAAGAACTAAAGAAAGACCTGCAAGATACGGCTGTAGGAAAGAAACTAGAGGAGCGATTTCCTGTTTGATTCCAGAGACAGTGTGTCGCCTACTCAACTGCGTGGGCGTTATTAAGAGAAACGTTTTTGGATTTCACGCTCTGAGTGTTAAAAGACAAGACCGTCGAGCTGCGCCCTGGGTGTCTTGTGAACACTGAAGGGTTAACCAAAGGCCCCGGATGTCTCCGATCTCTACGAGGGCCGGACGCTTTTTGTCGCGTCACTTGACTATCGCGTTTGAGGCTAGTGTGCAATGGCCTTTACACGTGTTGAGTAATGGGTGGGGAAGCTGGTGTGTTACTGTCTTACACTGCATGGGGCTAGCAGTAACTGCTGAAGTGAACAGGTGCTGTAGATTGTAATGAAGATCCGTGTGTCCATTTCACAGGTACATTCGCGCCCAGAAGAGCAATGAGACGGTCAGCGCTAACAACCAACGCGTCAGCAAGAAACGCCATCGAAATCTGTGGTACGTGTTGCTGCTTCCCTGCAGCACTAACATGAAGTGCTAACAGACCCCATCACCAAATCAAACAAAGGGAGATAAGCACTGTTAGCAGCTGGAGCACGCATTCCGGCTTCTAAATAGCCGAATATTTTCGTTGGATTTGTAGCATTTTAGCAGGCGGAGTTTTCTGTACAGCTTTTGTTACATACGAGCGAGCTGTTGAAAAGATTTTGATTAAATTTGACCAAACGAGAAATCTTTTTCCCTACCGAATGCGGGTGGGATGTGGATTTGTTATCTGGGTCTGTGATGTGTTTCCTGAGGTAGACGTGGTTGACGTGGTTGTGCAGGTACATGATGGAGGTGCTGGGTTGCGGGCGTTACCTGGCCAGACAGAGCAGTCACTTCACCTCCGGCTGTGTGGTGGCCATCCTGACGGCCCACTCCCTCTTCACCGACAGCCCCCCGGCCCCTGTCCAGCACGTGCAGGCTGCCAGCCAGGAGGAAGGTAATAAGCGCTGACCTGTCCGCGTGATGACGTATGGGGGTGGGTGTGCTGGGAGGCACGTTATGGGAGGTTAGGGTTATAGATGGCGACAGAGCTTTGCGGTGAGTCAGGGCTACCCAGGCCGAACGGTGCAGAAACAAAGGTGAGAAAGCGATGTGTGATGATTACAACTGTAAACCTGTAAAGCCTAGGAAAGAAAGGAGACTGCCCGTCCAGGTATGTCCCGCAGTATGTATGTTTACATACGTACATACCTATGTGTAAATGTATGTTTTTACATTTCGCTCATGTTCCGGCCTTTTGCTTTCTCTCTTTATTCTTTTTCTGCTCCCCCCCCCCCCAGCTTACACACACACACACACCTACCTGCATCTCCCTCACGTGCACACACATTATTGGCTTGGTGTTAAGCAACCAAAAAAGTTCAGTACAGCCATGGGCAAATCCTGTTAACTGCTTTGCACCAGCTAGAGTGTCAAGATGTTAAGGGCGTCTTCCACGGAAAGTTCGCTTCTCACGTTTCAGGGGTTACCATCGAGAACATCAAGGAGTTTGTCACGAAGTGGAGGCCCGTCTGGCAGAGCAACGGCTGAGCTGCTGACGTAGACAGGGGACGCTCGTCCCTGACCTTCACACAAACCTTCGTGACCTTGTCTCGAGAGCGAGGCCTCAGTTATTTACCGGACAGGACAAAGCAGATGGACAGGCATCAGCGGTCAAGGACAGGCAACAGCGCAGGGGTAACGCAAGCTCTCCGTAGCCACTGCCAGCGCGACTACCCAGTTCACCCTCCACAGGGCCAGCACCCACCCGGAAGTCTCTCTGCGGCTGTGTTCACAGAGGGATTCCACCCTTGTCAGTGGCATCCTGACTTCTCAGAGGCTTGCCACGTCAGTGTTTTGTGACCAGGGTTTGAGGGAAGTCAGTGATTAAGATGATGATCATGACGGAGATGTTGAAGATAATGATTATGATGATAAACACAAAGATTTTAATAAAGAAGACGTAAACGTTAATCCAGACAGCGATGACGATGAATGATTAAGATGATGACACAGCTTGCCATAGATTCCGTTCTTTTACTGTAAGCATTTTTACACTGAAAGAAAGCATGGCTGGAGAGTCGGTTTGTCGTGTTTCCTTTCAACTCCGAGGTTGCTAGTTTTATTTTTGGTTTGGTTTTGCCATATCAAGAAGCTTCTGTGTCAGGGCGACTGACTTCGAGGTAAGGAAAGACAACTTGGCTCCGATCGCCGAACGTTTGGAGAACGTCAGTCAGTAGCAGTCTGCTGTTTGAGGGGATGCAATTTTTCTCAAAGCTTTCAGCGATAGACAGACGTTCACTTTACCTAAGGCACCTAAAGGAACGGCACAGTTCTAGATGTACCCATAGCTTTTTTATTTTTAAATAGATTTTGGACCACGTAATCTTTTTAGGCTTGTTTTCCATTTTTCTTCAGAGCAGCGCGCGTGTTTGTGTGCTGGGGTGAGGGGTGAGGGAGGGTAAATCGCGCTATACGGAGATTGCAAAACCACGTTTTATGTTAGTCGTGTGCGGTGTGCTTGTGCATGCGCATGTGCGTTCACTTGTGGTTATGTGCTTGCACCTGCACATGCAAGAGGCAGAGCATGTTGGCATTGAAAGGCGGAATCCAAACAGGGTGCTGGGACGTCGTGTAAGAAATTTTTACGAGGTCGGGTCTGAAAGAAAACGTTTTGTGAGCACGTCATAGGGTAGATGTTATGCTGTCCCTTTCTATCCTTTACCCCCACCCACGCCCCCTCATTCAGGATCGCCCCTGATGCGGTTTAATGCAAAATAAAGAATATTACCTAACAAAAGCTGAGTTGATATTGTGTGTTAGTGCTCAGGTGTGAAAGAAGAATGCATCTGTAAGAACAGCAGACTATAGACTGAAGTATTGATACTGCACAGGGTTAGCTGTGTGAGAAGTATTTTATTGTTCGAAGAAAGAGGCATGACGAACTGAAGTATGTAAACAATGCGCGATTAGTACAAATGTTAAGCTGCGAGAGAATCATCTATATGCTTGATTGGGTTAATTAGGCCAAGCGTTCATTCGCTTCGACATCCTTTACTAGGGCTATATTCGTAAAGATACTCGGACACAAAATACCAAGTACGCACAACATCCATCTATTACAAGATACTGTTTGTTGTGAACGCATTTTTGTGAAAACTATAACATTGAAACACGCTAAGATAATCTATAAATGTAACAATTTTTTTCGTCTGTTACGCTGCTGGGGGAGGTCGTTCCCGGTAGGTTAGGTTGTTGCTTGCTTAACGTCCGGCCGCAAACTAAGTGTATATCAGGACGGTGGACTATGGGGGGGGGGGGTGAGGTCCTATTGCTAATCACTGCACTGAAAGAACCACCAGACTGATGGCTGAGGTAAGATGGCCAGTGTGGACCGACACTTGAATGTGTGGGGAGATGCCCGAGTGGAGTTTGCACAATGTATAACTCCAGGAAATAATCCTTGGCGACACCAGGATTCTAACCAGCAACCTTCCACCTGCTAGTCCGCAGCTCTGCCATCTGAGCTACCAGCCCCCCTGTCGAGGAGGATCGGCAGACGAGACGTTGCTGTCTTTCCTCTGGCTGGCGTCACGACTCTCGCTGTTATCTCGTTCTGCAGAGGCGGCTGCTAGACCATGGGAACGGCCTGATTCCAGTGCATTTTACTGCAGCAGACACAGACTAACATCTGTGTAATGGGTTGACCACCGAAGGTTAGTAAATAGTGAGAACTTTAATTGGAGCTGCGATAAATGCGTGTAGGTTTTAAAAAAAAGGATTGCAGTGTGTTTTCGCTATGACGTCTATGTGTCCCAGTACTTTTAACTTTCTCTCGTGTCTGCCTATCATACTGTCAGCTTTCTTGTGAGGTTCTCAAGCAGAGCTATTTTCAGCTAACTCCAAGTGTTAGTGTCACTATGATCGCGGAATTTCACAGGCGATTGAACAGAAACCAGCTTCCTCAGAACCGCCCATATGTGAAAGAAATCGCTTCCCCATTAGCGTAAAACCCGCAGGCCTACCTTCCTAGCTGCATGCCTTGTAGCCGTCTGAACAATTGGCTAATTGTCTGCCAACAGAGGAAGAGACTGGGCTGAGCACTAGCAGAAAGTAACTCGACTCTCCATGTTTGCCGAGTGGTTCATTCAAGTCTTTTTCCAGTCCCACTAGCCAAATATTTATAGTCGCCTGGTTGCTGTCTGTCGCTATCTGCGTTGTACCCCCGTTTTTCAGTCCCTCCCAAACCAACCGAGACAGGTTTTCCCTAACCACTGGTGTCTCGTCGTCTCGCAATAAGCCTGCCAAGTACTGTGACGGCGGTCTGGCGACAATGCGGGCAGCAGTCCTCTCATTGAAAAGGATCCATTCCCCCTCCCCCCATTCACCACCACCATTACTCCACCGTGCGTTTTTGCGTCGTCCACGAATCAGACAAAACCTTTCTTGTGTTCGCGCTGTTGAGTGTCCTGGAGAGCTTTTGGCACCTCCCAAGTGAGAGCACTCTCAGACCAATAGAAAAGCCGTCTTACATGACGAACTGTGCGCTCTCTTCCGTAACCGATCCCGCCACACCGACAAGACAGACACTAACGCTAATACGGGCAGCCCAGGGAGTAAACAGTTCACGGCCTCTGGTCACAAAACTCGTTTCACCTGACAGCACCTTCCACAAGAAATGATCTGGCGAGCGACCGCCAACATAGTACCTGTCCTCTCCCACCTGCCCTCGGTAATAAGAAATGGGGGTGGTGGTAAGGGGGTTGGTGGGGGTATGTGTGGGATAACTGGGCTCATGACTTATGGTTTTGCACCTCACGGGCAAAAGGAGGCCTAACAGTTTTCTTTCTTTGTGAACAACAGCTATCACGTGTGGTGGCCATAGCTTTCAAAACTCACGGAGCAAGATATAGGGCGTCGGGAATGGGGCTGGGAGTGAGATGGAGTGAATGTAAGCCCTATATATATGTTGTTGCACTAGTCTTGTTTGCCCAGGTAGAGCCTTCTGCCTTGTCGAGTTGAGGAGCCGTATTCATGGCCACTGGTTAATCCTAAACCGATCGCGATCACGCGACAAACTATCCGTTAGAGACCTTTGTTGAAGCCTAAATACACAAACTGTTGCCTAAACCAATCGCCATCAACAAAGGTCGCTAAAGGGCTACTTACACTTGCAATGCTCTCAACGTTGAGCGAAAACATTTTCCGAGCATTCTCCGCACACGGGCGCAAGACACCTGCAATATCTTACCCGCCAGATCGTCACATGATCATCACGTGTTCGCTCTAGGGGCGGACAATACTAACACTATGGATGATCACGAACAATTTATTCTGACCGCTGCAGCTTCTGCGACTGCATTTATTTTCGCCCAGCAGTCTCAGAAAACAAAACGGAAAAGACGAATGTGGGTTCCACAGTGCATTGCTCGTCGAAACCAGTTGGGAGCATGGGCGTACGTGTCTTCTACAAGAATATCACCACACGACTCCACCGAATGCAGACGCTTCTTGCGAATGTCGCACGACAGTTTCGTGACCCAGCCGTCTCGCAATCGACGGGTGAACTTCACGTACTAAATCTCTGTTTGAATAGGCAGGGGATGTGTTTTCGTATATGCTGGGATGGTGCTGCAAGAGAACAATTAACTGGAAAATCGTTTTTTTCTGACCAGATGACTATCAATCGAAGGCCTAACATGATCACGACCAGCGCTAGACCACACTGCACTAAATAGCAGGATTGTTTCTGATTGGCTGACACGCTTGCAACATTTTGAGCCCCGAGCATGAAAAAGCGCAGAAATACTGGAGCCAATCAAAATACAGTCTTACGTAAAATATGCTAATCTGATTTCTCGTAGGGTCACCACTGAAAACCTTGCAGGTTCATGGAAGATCTTTACTGCCTATACCCCACCCCAACCCCCACCTATCCCCTACTCATAGCCCCCACCCTAACCCCACCCCTTACCCTTCCCCTAAACCCCCTTCCTCCCGAAACATCCCCCTCTCCCTCCCTTCTCCCCGCCCCTGGAAAGACCTTCGGAATATAGCTCGCCATTTGATTGGCTCCGCTTTTTACAAATTCTAAATAGAGCTCGTCATTTGATTGGCTCCAGTTGTTCTGCGCTTTTACGTGATGCCCCTGCTGGAAAATAGTGGCGCGTGGTATCCCCTCCCTGCAACATTTTCACTAAACATTGCAACTTCCATATATGGTAAATATTGCTGAGAACATTGCAAGTGTAAGAAGGCCTTAACGGATAGTTTGTCACGCGATCCCGATCGGTTCAGGCGTAACCAACGGTCATAAATACAGGTCTAGACATGGTGTGTTCCGGTTAACTGCCGAAATGTTGTTTCATTCACATTTTTAATTAGCCTTTTTTGCGTCAATTATGTGCGTTAGACTGAAAAGTGCAGGTGCCGGCGGGGGATGGAGGCAGGATGCAGTACCAGGATGCTAACGCCACCACAGTGATGTTGGGTGAACGCTAACCTCTGTGATGTTGTGACGCGACTACCTCGAACCTTATGTAACCCCCTCAGGGTTACCAGAATTATTTCCCCTTGCGGTCTATCCAGCTTGGGGAGATACTACCTTGGTAGGGAAAATGTAGTCCCGCAGACAAATAAACTTTTGTCTGGGGACAAGCCTTTGGGTATATTTAAAGAAAGACCCTTTTAGTTGTACTAGGGGAAAATGTGTATTATTGTAGTTTGGCCAAAGTGGGAGGCAGGGTGTCCCAGTAAATTTATCGGTGCGACCGAATCACGCTATTGCGCGATAGCGCGCATGAATCCGGGCCCACGGCTTCGCGGGAATCCTGTCCCTCTTTCACTTTGTGCTCTGCTGACAAGGAGAACAGATCTCCTTCTCCCCTTTTCCTCTGGTGCGTCTTTTTGTAAAAGGTATGTTACATTTTT
>SMGT01013140.1:911407-943031 GCA_004794575.1 Lanistes nyassanus | reverse complement strand
CCCCCCCCCCCCCCCCCCGAACATCAGACTGCCTCTTCGCACTGGCCATCTTACTGCAGCTATCAGTCTGGGGCTTCTTTCAGTCCTTAATAACAGGACACCATTCCCCATAGTGCGAAATCACAGTAAGACGGAAGCACTGCCCCTCTAAAACAACCTACCTACCTTTGTTTGTCAGGGGACTAGGCTGGGGCAGGGCTGGGCCAGATAAAATCGCGAAGATTGGCAGCCTTCGGCCCACGGGTCCTCATCGCTGAGTTTTTTCCAAGTGAACTTAACTGTCTGGCTGGCTGGCTGGCATTTTTACTTCCCTTTTAAATGCCCTTGACTATGGCATAACAGATAAATGATTCGATCAGACTTTGCAGACAGTTGACAGACATGTGTTTAAGTACTCTAGATCAGTGTTTCAACAGTTAAAACTCAGTAAATAGATCGCGGAGAATCTTGAAGGAAGTACATAAACGTGACTAGGGCATGCGCACTAAGGCTTCTGGATAATCGGATACTATTCTCCCAACACCGGTCGACTGCAACTGGGAGCGTTCCCTTCACACAATGGAAACGGTACATGAGCGCGCGTGGTTAGGTCTACGGCTGAGCTTTTTAGCACGAGTTAATAAGGCTGCTGCTCTCCTGATACGACAGAAACCAGAAAAGGTGGTGGCCAAACAATGATGTCATTTTGTGTTAACATGATTGGTTCGTGCCGGCACCACACGACGTGTACCGTGTGACATGCACCACGTGTACCCGTGTTGGGGTTTTCGGTGATGCATTCGAAGCGATGGCTGGAAGAGTAGGCGAAAGGAATGTGCCAAAAAGCGTTCATTATTGCTGTGTATGCAGTACTTATCGCGGGAAGATAATCAACGAAAAAGGGATTTCGGATAACAAAACATATCTAGCCGCTTGTGTAGGGAACATTTCGTCGGCAAAGAACCCAAAAAACCGTTTGTCACTTTGCATCTAGGGTACGCAGGGTGCTAGCCTCGCTAGACTTGATCCGAGTCGTGTTGGTCGTCTCTGGCCTGCACCTTTGCACTTTGCACTCTGATCTCCAGCCACCTCCCTCTGCCTCGCGCATGCCATCGACGCGTTGCCGTGACAACGAAAGAGATGCTGGTATCACGGAGTTGCATACTATACGACTGGTTCGAATCCAGGAGTGGTCAGGATTATTTCCTAGAGTTAAATATCGTGCAGGCTCCACTGGGTCAGCACCCTTCCCCCAACGTTAAACTGCCTCTCCGTACTTTCAATCCAGCAATGAGTCTGATGGCGAAATTACCGCTAGGTGGAAGCAAGTACGTCCCAATAAAACCAAACCAAACAACCAATCACCACAGCCTGTCGTCTTAGTCTCGCGAGAAGTGCGTACCTACTGATTAGCTCAAGCAAACCACTGAAGGGATGATGCCGAACCTGTGTGTTCGGTGTGTGTGTGTGCGCGTGCGTGTGGGTGGGTGAATATGTGCAAGCCTGCGAAGACGTGATGTTCATTAGCGACTTCTGCATACCGAAGTCGAGAAAAATAGAAAGAACGAGAAGTATATTCAATTTGTAATCCACAGGCTTCCTTTACGCTGGTGTATAGGAGCAACAGAAATATTGGATAAGACGGGGCTGGGCTGGCGGTGAAAGCCGGGAGTGGTGGAAGAGAATAGAGAAAGTTCACTGTTCCTACCATTCACAAGTCACCTAAGTAGTTTTTCCTCAGTTTAGCCGTTATTCTTAGTTCTACGCACAGTCCATCTCTCGTAGTATACCCGTTGGTTTTATAGATCATAAGACAGTCCATGGTTCAACGCACATGAGAAAACTTCTCCGCAAGCTGCTTTAAAAAACATGAATGATCAGGTCCACAAAATGGAACTGATGTATCGTATCATGGTCGTACAGAGATAATGAAACATATGAAATTAAATTGCGATTCAGGAAATAAATTGCGTTTTGGTCGGTTAAAGGGCTGCCCATGCGCACTAAAAATAGTGAACAATACATCTGTTCCCACTTCAAAACACACACATACACACATTGCAAGAGTGGACAGATTGGAGGATATCCTGGGCTCGGTGACCTTCTGACCTCCAGTGAGTCAGCCACGTGGAGGCGAAGCCTGACCCTAGGTGTCTCTGACCTCTCGTAAGAAAGATAATACCTGGCTCAACCAGTCCTTTCTTCGACAAAGCTTTTTGCCAGCCACCCGTTCCATTCGAATTCCCGTAGTTTTCTAGTCTCTAAGCTCCGTAAAGCTGTGAGCGGTCCGGTTAGCAGGTCTACGGCAATTTGCTGGGTGCTGAAAAGGATTGGTCTCACTGGATCACATCACGGAAAGGATCAAGTTTGCTTAGTTTAACCCGAAAAGCAGGCCCGTGTTCTATCCCACCAACCGCTCCACATACGCCCTACCTCGGCCTTTTGCTAGCTTAGGCCATCTAAAAGCAATAAAATAAATTGAAAGTAAAAAGCAAAATATGCACGAGCGTACAGGGAATATTTGTAGTTAGAAGATAGATATGGAGAGACATCTCAGCTGCGGAGCACTAGTCCGAGGGCTGTTTTTTATTTGAAGAAAAACCTCCTTCGGTTTCCTCCTCTTTGTTTGATGTTCAGTCCAGTTTTTGCGGGCACAGGTTGAGGTCAATCGACCGTGAAACTCTAGCTCAGGCTTGAGCTGGAAGGGATAAGGGGCTTTGAAACGCTGGCAGGTCGGCCGTGTTATGTGAGTCCTGAGAGTGGACGTTGTTGAGACGGAGGGGTGGCTGGGGTGAATGGGAGGTAAGACAGTTCGAAAAGGAACAGATCGATGAAGAGATGGTGACGTAACGGGACAGGCAGTTCATGGGTTCGGACCCCGCCGTGGCCGAGCGCTAGCATAACGGGGGTGGGGGTGGGGGGGCAGAGAGGAGGGAGTGGGCATCAGACGGTGATATTCTTTACGACAAAGATGTAGAAACAGTTTGAAGTTTGCTTGGTTGTTTAATTCCGTTGTTAGCAAAATGGACCTGTTGCAACATAAAAATCCCTGCAGGTGACGCTTCCTGACGCAGTTCAAAGGTACACTCATGTGACATGATCCGATTGTGTATGTTTTCTAGCTATTTTTAAAAAAATCTACCAGCACATGGGATTTATTTGTGTCGTTGAAAACACTGGTTTGGTTCGATGTACGGCCGCAAAGGCCTCACTTCCTGATAAAACGTGTCGGGGAAGGAGAAACCTCGAGCACGGAGCCACACGCTCCCCGTCGCTGTCGACAGCCAGCGCCGTGAGCAGGTGTTACATTCAAATTTCGTGCGCCGGACACGAAGTCCGAATCCACGACAAGCTGATCGACGACACATTTCCATTGACGTTCTCTGGTCCTTCCTAAAGGGATGAACACAGGACATTCACGGATAACTGCCAGGCAGGGAAAGACATATTGACAAAAGCAAAGACCGAAGAACGACACGCAAAGAAACACACAGTAGAAGAATAAAGAAGAGAAGACGAGCGCGACATTTTGTGTCCGGTGTGACATCACAGACATGTTTATTATTCATTTTCTAATAATTTGTTTTGCGTTTTTTGTTCAAACCCATCTGTTCCAAGCCTATGTCACGGCAAAGTCAAGCTAACCTGTCTCAAAGGGATCGTTCAGATTTCCTAGCCCAGGTAAGGTTAAGCCACTGGAAGACAGCGATTGAGACATGGATGACTGGATACTGCAAGTGAGAATCCAAAGGGATGACGTCGCGTTAGGGAGAGGGAAGGAGCTGATTTGACTAGCTCTGGGATGAAAGGAGTTTTCATCAGACGGCCAGTGGTTATAGGTGTTTATTTAACCCGCGCTAAATATGGGAGCTACCTGGGTAGATACTGGGCAGGGAGCTGCATCGCGTCTTTTGGTGGCGGATTAATGGGGTTAATACCTTTGACAGTATTTCAAAGTGAACTGCTCCTAAGATTATTACAGGTCCAATGCCAGCTAAGAGCTGTGTATAATGCCCCATTTCAGGCTGGTAGAACTAGGCGAAGCTAAATGCGTCCTGTTTCACATGGAGTCGTGGTTAACTTGTCTGTCCTGGTTGGAAACTGATTGTTTTGAATGTCACGAGATTGCGTCAACTGGATTTTGTATGGAAGGGGTTGATTTTGTAATGTTTAAAAGCTCCGGCTTTGGGAAAGTAAGTTACCCCATGTGTGGCCAAGGATTATTTCCTGGAGTTAAACACTGTGCAAACTCAATTCGGCCATTTCCCCGCACATTAAACTGCCTGTCCGCACTGACCATCTTACTGCAGCCATCAGTCTGGTGGTTCTTTCAGTGCATAGCTTAGTAATAGGACCCCTTCCCCCCCCCCCCCCATAGTGCGAAATCACCGCGAGGTGGAAGCACTGTCCCTCTAAATAACCACCACCACCAAGTAAGTTACCTTTTTTGCTATCTCGTGCTAGAGAACCTTTTTGATAGTTCTCTCTTTAGAAGACCTTTTGCCTTTACCAGCTGTCAGCAGGCCTTCCGTTGTTAGCAAACCTTTTCACTAATGTTAGCCTTTGCTGGCCCATGTCCCTTGTGCTAGTATGTACACCAGCGTTAAACTCTGATGTGAGAAGTATCTCCACTAAAAAGTCGTCGAGGAATCGCGAGATGTAAAGGATGAAACTGAGCTGGTGGGAAAAGAATGCAGCGGTTTGGAGAGAGAAGCAGAGGTCCGACCCAGGGCAGAACCTGCGGGTCGTGGAACGAACTTGTGTACGATGAGTCCCGAGGTCAATGACCTGGTGTGATGTTAGGGTAAGCGCCGAGAGTAGGTTCCCTTTAGTCTCAGAACCTAGAGGCCTTCCCCGTCCTTATGCAGCTCGACCAGCCACTCGATCAATGATCCATCGTTCCTGCTGGCTAGTGGGCATTCATGCTAGTCCCCACCTCATTTACACCGATTGGTTTTAAAAGAAAATTGTGTATGCGTGCATCCGCTTGCACGCGCGTCTACACGTCCCTTTTCTGTCTGTTCAGCGCGTTTGTCTGAATCATTCTCGTTTCTTCTGTTCCTCTGTTTGCTGCGGTGTGTATGTTGGCATATCTCTCTCTCTCTCTCTCTCCCTCGCTCGTCTACTCGGGAAATTCTCATTCTTTCTGCTCTTAACACGTCGTCTCATATGCTCACTCTCACACGACCAACGTTAAGATGCCAACGACCTCTTGGCGGAATTAACTGTATTACTTACGATTTATCAATACATTCATACAGCTCGACCCCTGCCCACATACAATCTCCCCAAACAATCACATAAATCAGTAATACAGTGAAAGAAGACTAATTAGTTACATGTGAATGAGTGAAAGGCTTCGTCTATCACAGGGGAAGCATTAGCTATCATACAAATCTCTACTCCATCACTTGCTACGTACAAACAACAACAATAAGGCTCACATACCTCGCCCAAAAGCCTAATTCCAATAGTGATTACTGGCAGAAAACATACAATACGTCACAATGACGTTACTGTTCGCACGACAATCTGTACTAACGAAGGGACTGGGCCTCAGTGTCCGTCCGGTGATGTCTTGATAGGTTTCCTCGCCGCGTCTTCTGTGATAACCACAGCAGGCTTTCCGTTGTCGAACTCTTCACACGTGTCCTTGCCAAAACTGGAACACAGTGCTGACGGTAGCGGGCACATGATCACCAGTGGCTAATGTCTGCCTGTTTAGTCATCAGACGTATATTTGCAGTGCCAGACTACCATTACCGCAGAAAGGTTAAGTACCCTTTTCCCTTTAAAGGGGGAGAAGTCCGTAACTGATGTTATTAACTAATTTAACTAGGTTTCCTCTCTGTCCACCCTGCCGTCTGCTGCAATACTAAAATTCTCAAATCTCGCACTCCCCGAGCGGACCCACAACAACCAACAATCAGTCCCCAGTCTTGGGAGGGGGTTTAAAAGATGAAGCTGAAGGATGGGGAGGAAGGTAGGCTGCAGGGTTTCGATCTAGACAGACCTACAGGACTTCCTTTCGCCATTCCACTTCCTCCTGAATCGAACGGAAGCGGACGGAATAAAAGCGAGAGATCCATCTCACACACCGACAGACAGGCTTTATAAAAAGTCCGTTACTCTCTATTTCTACTTGGGTCCTGGATAGCTCTGCGGTAGAGATTCGGACAAGGTGTGAAAGTTGCTAGGTCAAATCCAGGAGTGGCAAATGATTAGTTTCTGGAGTTAAAACTGAATCCATTGCCATCCCATGAGCCTTGAAATGCCAGTTGTTTAGCCCCATAGCTTGGTAAGGACCCCATCTCCCCATAGTGTCAAACGAAGCATTTACTCGTATGTATCAATCATTCAGCAGGATCGCAAGAAAAACCCAAGAGAAGTACCATGGGCCAGCTATGCTTTTTTTTAAAACTCATACTACATTAGTGGTATGAAGAATACCACACCTCGATAGTGTTGTCGCAGCGAGACAGTCGGATGGGAGACCATCCATCTAATCATAAAGTTTTTCCTGAACCAGAGTTGTTTCCCTTCGTTCTCGAACGCGTTGCGGCTGTTTGCCCGCCGATAGAGGGAAGCCAAGAGAGAGAGAGAATGAGGTGGGAAGAGGCAGACATGATTAGTGTCAGGTGGTGGTTGTAGTGGTGAGGATGATAACTTGTCTCACTTGAAAGATGAAACGGTGGATATGTGGGCGGGTGGGGGTGGAAAGGGTACGAAGGTGGAGGACAACACTTCGAGCAAAACTGGTGCAGCGAGGCACGCAGTCTGATAAGCAGGTAGACTGAGGCGAGAGACCCTGTCACACAGTAAGCAAACTAGACTCAGTGTGAAGAGATGGCATGAGGTGTCGGCATTTTGCCTATTGAAAAATGAAGCTGTCACTGAGCGTCCTTCGCGAAAGACGAGGGAAAGAGCGCGCGATAAAACGCTCTTGAGCGGCCAACTTTTTTTTTCCACCCGCATGTCTGCAGCCATCGATCACACTGGCGTGTAAGGCAGACGGAGCGGATGTAGACAGCCTGGGCTGTGTCAGAAATCGATGATTTTACAATGATTATTGATTAATAAGTCAGCATGCTGTTCTGAATGATCGAAAATTGAAAGCATGCACTTGCGACACTGAGCGTGCCTGAGTGCGAGAGGGGGAGGGAGTGGGAAAAGAGTGAGGATGGGTGAGAGGCAGTGACTTATGGACAAGGGGAGGTAGGAAACAGCAAAAGACAGACGATGCAAATGAGGAATAAAGGAGGAATTCCAAGCTGAGTGAAGTTGTCAGACAACAGGAAGATGCGAAACTTAACTGTTCTCCTCTGTCATCTTCTACACATATGAACACTCCATATCGTTGGAAAGAAAGAAAGAAAAGAAGAAAGAAGGAAGCAAAGAAGGAAGGAAGATACGAATTAAAGAAGGAAAGTCACCCGGTCCTCCAATGACCATTTCTGCACACACTATGTCTTTGCATCGACACGTTACCTGTAAATTTTTTTCCAGTACTGCATGCATCACAGGTTTCACAAGTGAGAGGCTACAAGACCTGCAGCGTGTTTTCACTGGTATCTTAACGCCGCACACCAATCCTTCATGTTCGCGAAAGTACTACAAGTACTGGAAAGCTACTTTCAATCAAAACCAGCCATTAATTAACGTCTCGCAGTAACGGGCAGCGAAAGACAGAACAGCTGGATTTCTCAGTACAGACAACTGGACAACTGAGAACTCTGACGTCAGGTCTCAGTGTGGGGGAAAAAAAAACTTGCGTCATACCCGTTCATGATGTGTGATCGTGATTCCCCCCCCCCCCTTTTTGTGCTGTTGTGACACAACTTTGTGAGGTAACGCTTTAGCGTTTTATGCCACGTTTTGACATAGATTTGTAAGCCAACCTTGTGGCGCAGCTTTGTGAACCTAGCGGACGTGTGAGGACGTGTAGTGGGTAGGTGATGGTGCGAACTGAATGTGAATGTGGATTTGACCGAGCAAATAGTACGAACGACAAAGGCCGGAGATAGAAAAGGCTGCTGCTTTAATGCGGGTCTCATGCGCATTGGACATATCCATGATTGATCCTTGGTCACCAGCCACCTCCTGCTGCTGGCAGTTGCGTCAGACGCGCCAGGCAGGAGCTGGCACGCGATTTGCTAACGGCATCTGTTATTTTCTGGTAACAACCTCGACTTTATACGAAAAAGAAAAGTTTGGGGGACGGGTGAGGGAAAGAGAAGGGAGAAGGGGGCCCATAAGGGGAACCCAGCGTTGCTTCACATTGCCCGTCCCTATGAGAAAAGCGAGAGGAAAGAACTCATTTTGCGGTGCGTGCTAGCGCATGCGCTCTCGAGAGCGCTTTTCGTGACGTCACGTGCTCGGCTTTGTTCCCTTGCGGACGCTTCCGGTGCCGAGGCCAGGCCGCCATGGCCACAGGACCTGTTGGACGATGTCGGAAGCCGCGTGCGACATAAATACTGCTGCATGCCATACCTTCAGGGAGAGCTACTTGCTGTCAGATATAGAGACGAGAAGCGAACCACACCGTGGGGTGATTTCGATTCTGACAGTTCTCAATGGTAAATCAGCTGGGGTTTCTTTCCCCACTCCCCTTTCTCCTCAAAATTTCAGGAGAAACTTGCACGCTGCTTTGCAAACTCTGAAGTATTTTTCAATCTCCTGCTACAGGTTACGAGCCTCAGTATCGATGGGAGGTGGGGGAGGGGTAACTGAGAGGAGATCAGAGAGAATGACTGGCCCACTAGCAGACTGGGGGGGGGGGGGGGGGGAAGCGAGACTGTCGAAAGAGGACTGCAGGGGACCGGTTCTTAAACATTTGCCTCGACTGGGTCGAGTAGGGGCTTATTTACACAGACACTCAAACAGGACTAGGGCATCTATTCATCACGGCGTGTATTCAACTGTTCTGGGAAAGCAAAACTGTGTGCACCAGCACAGTTTTCCCCACGTCTCCTCTCTTCTCCCTCCCTCCTTCCGTTCATTACCTCCCAGCCTACTACTGACTGTTAATATCTCCAGCTCCTTTCGACATGACTTTTTTTTTAGGGGTCTCCGATCGTAGATGTTTGTTCTTTGTTACACATACACCAAGCTCGATTGTGCTATTGAGTTTGCGCCCCACCCCGCCTCTTGAACGTTTGCTCACCTTCACATGATTGTTTGCCGTCCGTCGTTATAAGTGTCGAGTTCTCACCGGCGTGAACTGCCTGCCCCGCCATGTTGACCTTCGCCAGCCGCGTCGACGCTGACGTTACTCGGGCGCGCGAGAGAGAAACAGTGTGTCGGAAGTATAAAAGTCAACCTGACGACAGAATGGTGGAGCGAAAATAAAAAGTAAAAAATAAAAAATGACGTGCCCATGGGATTGTGGTGTGTGATCGTCCAGACAAATACACTCCCTTAACTTGTCTCCATCACACACACACACACACATTTTCCTCTCTTCCTCCTTCGTTTGCTGTCTATCGTGGGGGGTTGGGGTTACGGTATGATTGGGGTAGGGGTAGGGGAGAGTTAGGGGTGGGGATTAGGGGAGAGTAAGGGGTAGGAGTATGTTCTTTTTAGTAATGACTGCAACATCTTGCATTCAGAAGATGCGAACTAGGTGCAGCCTATCTATCCAGCCGGTTCGCATCCATTGAATAGGAGATACTGCATTCATTTCTGCCTGCCACTGTCTGCCTCTCTGTCTATAAGTCTTACAGTCTTTCTGGCCAACCTGCCTATATCTTGTTTCCTCCGCCACTTTTGGCTGGGCCTCTCTTCTTTTCGTGAGGCCGTTTCACTTTTTATGTTGTCTTTTTATTTAGTTTTTTATCTCATTTTTTCGACTCCAAGAAAATTTGTTAAAGAAACTGCATGTTCTCAACAAAGAAAACCTTGTATCTTTTTTTGTCCAAGGACGAAGCAAAAACTTCAGGGGAGAGAAAGCAGTAAACAAAACCGTTTATCGCCGTGTCGCAAGCACCCGTTTCACTCACACGAGAGTTAATAAGGGGAGGCAATGCCCGTCGGGCGCCTGATTCTTCCAGCGTTGTAGCGAGTCTCTTCGATCCTGCGAACGAGACAACTGCGCCAGACGGGGGCGCTCACAGCTGTCCAGGCAGCTTAGCAACGCCAGCATGCGAGGAGATGGAAGTAGAGGAGCAAGTCTTACAGACGCGAGGTTTGCGAGTGAAGCGAAGACCATGACCCAAGGTGAGGGCGCTAGTGTCTCTGGCCCTGTGTTGAAGTTACTCCGACCGACGTGTACGCGAAGTACACATAACAACTGTGTATCGGTCTTACAAACCACGCCGAATTTTGAATTCCGTTTTGTGAAACGCTGTTTATAACGTCAAGCTTGCATAATCTAAATTTACAAAACGTTTTAATTCTCTGCTAGATGGCTTCTGAAAATAGCTGGCAGGCGCCGGGTGACGTCACGATCAGGATCGACTGCTGAGAAGCCAAGTTCCTTTCCTCTTGCCTCGTCCAAATCTCGCTGTCATCTCGTTCTGCAGAGGCGACTGCTTCATCAGGAGAACCCGCTTGTTCGAACACATTGTTAACTTAGCCAGTAAATATGGAGGTGTTTAATCCTAGTTTTGATAGCTACGGGCATTCAGTGTTTCATGTGTGCAGCGTGTTTTTGCCGTGATGGGTGGGGTGGAGCACGTTTACGAAACCCAGATGGGCGCAAGCATAACGGCTGGCGACGTGATAAGTTTAATTTCTGTCTGCATTAGCCGGCCACAGTGGTTCAACTCAGGTGACTATCGTGGTCATAAATGACCATAAAGCTATACGGCATCTTTGTGAACATTCTATGTTCGGAGAAGGTGGGAGAATACCTTTTTTTAAAAGAAATATTTGTTCGCTGGGGGCTGGATGACGAAGGGTACTAGTCATCATAGAAATAGAAGATGGATGCTTTCTGACACAGGTGTCACAGCCTTGGGTTGGCTTTTCTGATCACGTGTCCTAGGTGTTACATTCTCCGGCAGTCCCTCTGCGCTGGCCTTCTTGCTGGGACTATCAGTCTGGAGGTTCTTTCGGTGCATAGCTTAGTACCCGAATTGCGCCCCTCGCCCCTTCTAACAAAATCACCCCGAAGTGGAAGCACTGTCATTCTAAAGCAAGTAGTCAACCTTCCTAAACCTGATGTTGAGAGCCAACAGCCAGTATTTCTTTTTTCTGGTGTGGGGATGGGCTTCTTGAGGGTGTTGTTCTTGTTTGTTCGTTTGTTTGTTTTACTAAAAAATTCTTAACCGTACAGCAAAGCTGAAAACAAAGAAGGTGGATGTACCCATTCGGATTGTCAGTCAGCGTTGAAACGATACATTTAGGGATAGAAATAATTTCGCTGCAAATGGTTTCGGGTAAGTCGTTATTCCAGATCCACCAATAGATCTAACCTCGACTTCTACAGCCTGGGCCTGATAAGGTACGCTGTCTTGTTAGCGAAGTCTCGGTATGCCTCCTCCTATCCAGGTTAGGGGTTCGTTCGTTCGTTCGTTCGTTCGTTCGTTCGTTCGTTCGTTCGTTCGTTCGTTCGTTCGTTCGTTCGTTCGTTCGTTCGTTCGTTCGTTCGTTCGTTCGTTCGTTTTTCCTTTGTTTGTTTACTTGTTTGTTCTGGGTTTTGTGGTTTTTCTGTTGCTGGCTCGCTCGTTTATTTAACGAGTAGTTGCAGTTCACTCAAGGAGGCTGGGGGCACATGCTCTGAATGACGTATACAGAGTGTCACTAATAGTATCTGCTGTCGGTACGTGGCGGGGCCAGGAAGGGGGGAGGACAGATAAAAAGAAGAGGGGAAGTGAAGGAATGGGGAGGGAGAAAAGAGGGGAGGATGAGACGGACGGAGGGAGAGAAAGCAAAGCTCTGGTGGGAGCATGGTCTGAAATGAGAAAAACGAGCGGACTCTGATTAGAAGAGAAAAGGGATATCCGACCACCGTTTGAGATTACCGCCCCTTTGCTTCTCTCCCCTTGTCCCTGACGGGATGTAAACATGGCCTGGCCGTGCCGACATTGCTGTTTCCCGGGTCCGCCGCCATCTTTGAACACCCAGCCGTGTACCCGACACGCGCAAATCAATGCTCGCGCGCGTGGTCCCCGGGTGTTTGGACAAATGCACGTGCAACTGGCCCGCTCATAATCGGCGCGTTTGCTCAGCGTATCGAGCAAGCCGACGAAGGGAATTATTATGGCAGGACCATCGTGCCTCGATACGGCAGTGTAGACTCAATCTGCTCGACAGTTGAACAAATATTGGCCCTGCCGCCAGGAGCGCAAACAATATTTTGTATAATATTTATCTTTTCTGGTTGGGCAATCGCCCTGAGGGGTTTGTCGTGTCAATAACCAAGTGGCGAGTTTCGATTAAAGAGAGGTGGGCGGGGTGAGAAGGAGAAAAGCAGCGAAAAGCGAAAGAAAGAAAAAAGAAAAAGAGGACAGGCGTTAGAGAGAGGGAGGCAGCGGATGGAAAGAAAAGAAGGAAAGGAAACTTTGGGGGAGGGGGGGGTAAGAAGCGAGAGAAAGGAGAGGCATAGAGAGGGGGGGTATATTAGTTTAGTCTGGAGAACACAGCTATTCAATATCTCCTTTCTCCCCGTAAAGTTGTACGTAACATACACAAGTATAGTGGACACGCCTTAATACCACCGGAATGGGAAATACAAAAGCGCATGCAGCCTAGCCTTGGGGGAGGGGGAGGGGTATTTGTTGCTTAACTTCCAGCCGCAAACTATGTGAATATCAGGACGGTGTTGCTTAGACAAAGTTTACGTGCTGCTACACGTGTGACTGATGTCGCAACACGGGCCTCAGTCCCACCCAGTCACATTATACTGACACCAGGCCAACCAGTCCTAGTACTGTTCCCTGTAGTGCCAGGCATCTGGCAGGGCAGCTACTAGACTGCCAATTTTTAAGTCTTAGGTATGACTCGGCCGGGATGCGAACCACCGACCTCCCGCACCGGAGCCTAGCCTTGGAGGTGGAGAGACGAGGCGGAAGAGGGATAAAGATGACAGCTGGTCTGCATTGACGGAGAAGTGTTTTAGCAGCAGTTGTCAACGGCTCCCGTGTCATTCCTTACTGCAGGCGTTTCCTTGTCTTTTGCTGAGCACGGACGAACCTGTCGGCTGCACGATTGACCTAACCTTAAGACCCGCACTGCACAGACGTCATATAGTTTATCCGAGCTGACGGCCACACAAAGAACAACTTAAAGCTTTTGTCAGTGCTTCTTTCTGTGAGGTTTCGTTCTGCGCATTGAGCAGGACTTTGCGGAACACCACCATGGCAAAATTTTAGTTTTTGTTTCGCAGGCAAGTCGTGAACAGACTTCATGCCAGGGACCGGTTTCATGAGCACTTTCTGATTATTGAGGTTTGGAGGCCCTGCAAAATGTCTTTCGATAACTTAGGACCCATTACAAGCAAAGAAACAGTTTGTGTTGGTATGACATCCCTTGCAGGGCCTCTCAACAGAAGTCGGTCGTATCGTTCATGAAATCGACCCCTCCTTTCCACACTTAAACTCCCCATAAATCACAGGTTGCAAAGAACGCTATGGCCACTTGTATGTGCGTAAAAGACAAAACATTTATGCTACCCCTCCAGGAGACGAGTTCTCCAAGAAGGTCTGTCTCCGTTCTCTTAGAACGCTTCATTGGTTTAGTGGTTAAGGCGTCTTCTTCCGAGGGTGGGGGGTCGGTGTTTCGTACCCCGGCCAAGTCATACCTAAGACTTAAAAATTGGCAATCTAAGTAGCTGCCCTGCCAGACCCCTGGCACTATAGGGAACAGTACTGAGAATGATTGTTGAGTTGACCCGCTGTCAGTATAACGTGACTGGGTGGGACTGAGGCCTGTGTTGCAACAGCAGTCCCACGTGTGACACCAAGTAAACTTTGTCTAAGAAACACCGTCCTGATATGCACCTTGTCTGCAGCGGGACGTTAAGCAACAAACACCCACCCAACCCTCTGTTCTCTGTATCTCTTCACGACTGACCCATCGTCTACCACGTGTCTATGGCCTGTCTCTAGCCTTCTGCGGCCTGTCTACTGCGTGCCACAATTAAAATAAAAATACAGCAGGACCAAACCGAAAGGTTCCGACTAAAAATCACTAGCTTCCAGCCGCTCATCCATCTTTGTTACAAGTGCTGTTTATAGTCGTGTTACCGACATTCGATGAACAAAGGTACAGTTGGTATACGCAGCCCTGCCGGTGGCGTTGAACAGACTAGAGTTCAATTATATACATGGGGCTGTCTGTGACAATCATAGAACAAATTCAACACAGAATTCCAGACTACGCCATCTAATGGACAATCAAGCCGATTCAAAAACAGAGCTTAAAAAAAGTTAGCAACTGCGAGATACAGGGCTACAGTCAATCTTCAAAGACACCTAATAAATTTAGTGTGGACACTAACTTTTTGATTCACCCGATCAAGTGACACGGGCACATAGTCAACAGTTATGTACATTTCCGCCCGCATCCACTATCTATCTTACTTCATGCTCTACCACCTGAAAGTTCGAACAAATAGCAAAACGGGGGCAGCCATGGAACCTTTTGTCAACAGATAAAAATGCTATGGCACTGTAATTCAGGAAGCTGTCGACACGGTAAATATTGATAGACAGGCAGCAAAAGTTGAGTGAGAGAAGTCTGAAGCCTTGTACTAACACCAAATAACAGTTACTGTGTACATTTCTCGGAAAGCATGATGTCGTTAGTTATTGAGTACAGTAGCCAGTGGGCAAATATTATGTTTCTTTTCTCGTCGGGGGAGAGGGGTTGGGGTAAAGAAGGATCAAAGACATTCTGAAAGAAGCCTGGGAGCATTTTCTTTTAAAGCCTTGCCAGCGCGATCGCTTTTCTAGCACCCGGTGACTCGCTGGTCTATTATCTCCGGTGTTCAGCTCTACCTTTCTCTTGGACAAGTGGTGGAGTGATACGGACTTTACTAACGTATTGTTCTGTTTCGCCTGTTTACTCTCTACTATTTGTCCATTATCATCATCATCATCATCGTCGTCGTCGTCGTCGTCATCATCATCATCTGTCCCGTTGCCTTGGAGAATGTTGGGGCACTAGTGACGAGCCAGCAACCAGCTTCCTTTATTTCTCTTTCTATCCTCTGTCAGTCTCTGTGTTTCTGCAATCCTTGGATCAGTCCACTCTTGGATGTTGTTTTCCCATCCTTTCCTCTTTCTGACTCTACTTCCTGCCTGTACCGTACGTTTCAGAATGGTTTGGCAAAGTCCTGATGATCTCGAGATGTGCACGTACCATTTCAGGTTACGCTTTTTTTTCACAGTGATTATTAGGTCTTCATATTGCCCAATGGCTTGCTGTATCTTTTCTAATATTGTCTTGTTGATGTGGTCTTTGCGCCATATATTAAGGACCTATTTGAAACATCTCACATCAATGGCTTGAATCCTTCTCAGCAGATCGGCTGTCAGGTTCCACGTCTCACAAGCATAGAGGAAGATGTAGATAACTAGGGCGGGCAACAGTCTAACCTCGGTTAGCTCGGAACCAGAGGAGATGATGTCATTCCAGATGGGTTTCAGTTTTGTAAGTGCATGCACTTGTCTGTGCTATTCTGGCAAGTATTTCCGGCTTTGGGGCTTCATCCATGACAATGGCCCCAAGGTACTTGAAACTATGGACTGATTCTAGCTTGTTGGTCTTGAGTCTGATGTCACTGCTGATGTCAGTACATGTCTTTACTTCTCTTATGTCTCTGTCAACCTTTCAGACTTCACGCACTTCGACTCAGCTCTCTGGCAGCCTATGGTTTCTGTCCAAACACCAAGCAAAACTTTTCTACACCTTAATCTTCTACAGCTCTTCCTAAATGCCTTTCTTAACCATCACCTGTTCTTTAACGTTTCCCTGACTCCTGTCAGAAGCAACCAATGAGACTGCGGTTGTAACTGTTGGCGAGCCAGTGAACGGATCAAAGGGCAAAAACAATAGTCCAAAGTCGAGAACTATTTAGTGCAAACATACGCACAGAACAATAAGGTAGCTTTTTAAATTAATAAGATAAGTATGAAAATTATGCTCAAAAGTAATTTTCTTATTTGATGGCCACTCTGTTTTGGTTTTATCTCTCCTTTGTTTATTGATTGATTCGTTTTGTTTTAACAATTATTTACTTTCTTTCTGCATGTGTCCATCTATTCTTCCTAAAATGATTGTAACTCGTCTACAGTGTACACCCATCAATGCAGCTTTTAGTTTTATGTAATGTTTACTAGGCAAGCCAAAGATCAAACATCGGAGTTTCAAAACTGCGGGCAGAATGTTTCCGCTGTGGTGCTACGTACATGTTGCAATAATGCGCTTTATGAGCCGAGTTTTCCACACACACAAAAAAAAAAAAATGGCTGTGCGATATTTATGTAGCTAGTGCCCCTTCTCTGTTTGCCTTTGAGCCACTGGATAAATTTGCTCGAACATTCATCGCTGGCGGAGTGTTTAATCAAACACATAAAAAGAGTTAGACCACTTCTTTACAGACTTGGCCACAAATGTGCACTTCAGTCTTGCTTGCCTAATAGACTTGGCTGGATACGGAACCACCTGTCAATAATCTTTCCTTGGGCTTCGATTTTCCTTTTTTTTTTTAAAAATAGGATTTCTCTCCTCTGTCTCTTTTTCTCTGTCGTGCAAGCGAACGTGGGTGAGTGAGTGAGCGAGCAAGCAAACGAGTGAGTGACGCGCATGTTTGCCCATCCTTAACCAACTGTCTGCCAAGACACACACATATACACATACACGCACGCACGTGGAAACGCTCATACGTTCTTGCACTCATGCATATATACATTTTTCATCCTCTCAGAGTTCGTCTCCCTGACCGAAAACCCTGAAGGCCGTCTTCTAGCGATATCGATCGAGTTGAAATGTGTTAGCTGGAAAAGTCTTTCAGCAGTATTCGTGTTTCAAGTCTGCTTTTACAGTCTGTCGTTCATTTTATTCGCCTTTTTTTTTTCGTTCATATTTTTCTACTTGACGAAAGTTTTTTTTTAAAAGTTCGTTTAACTCATTCCTTCTATCAGCTTCTCAAACTGTCGAAATGCTTCCTTGTCTCAACAAGTGGGTTACCCTGCTTAGTGGAGAGAACGCCGGACACTGCACTTCAGGATGGTTAGAGTCGACCTCGTTGACCCGGACGTTGCAGTCAATAACATGACAAAACTTGATGAGTGTTTGCGCTCTCCGGGGCCGCTTGCATGCAGCTCCGAGCACACGGACATACCCACAGACCAGCAGGAGAGAGAGAGAGACGTGCAGAAGAACAGAAGGGTACGAAAGTGGGGAGAAAAGAGGAAGATAGGAGGAAGAAAGGAATGAGATGTCTGGAAAATAGAGAAGGATGTGTGACTCAGATGTATACGGATTTTCGCACTGTTATCAGTACTTATTTAGCAAAGTAAGTAAAGTAGAACTCGTTACCACAATTGAGAGCCATCCAGTAAAATGTAGAGACCTTCACTCGGGATCAAGACTCATTAACGTCTAGCTAATTACACGTTACCGGATGTTACGTCATCTTCCTTCTCGTCGTTGTCATCATTGTTGGCATCATCATTGTCGTCATCAACAGCTTCGTTAAGAAGATAACAGCACCCACACAAATAATTACGACGAGATAAAACGGTGCGAAAGCAGACAAGACACAGCGCGTGCCAGATAGAACTTTATCACAAAAGTACCCTATAGACCGCCACAAACAACACTAATTACATCCAGCCCTGCGTGCTCTCCCTTTGTGCATCGATTACCGAGCAAGCTGTAAACCCTCTGAGGAGGTAATTCCCGTTGGGGGTGCTGGGGGAGGGGGCCGAAAATTATACCAATCACCACGCGAGACGCCGGGGTCTTAAATAAATCAAGGGGAGATCGATGTTGCAGTTCCTGGCGTGGTGGACGGGAGTTACCGGCCCACAGCCTCGTTGTGAGCCGGGGCTCCTGGCGGCAGGATGTGTGCGGCACGTGATGTCCCTTAGCGACAGTAACTAGAGTCCGGCTTCTGGCACCGAGAGCAGGGCATCGGTGTTCGCAAACGCGGACGAGGCAATGACGGGCAGACACGCAGACAGACACGCAGACAGACATGCAGACAGATGAAAGTTGAGACCGGCAGCCAGGCAAAGAGACGGACAAACACATACATACACATACACATACACATACACATTCACATACACATACTCATACACATACACATACACATACACATACACATACACATACACATACACATACACATACACATACACATACACATACAATCAAATGCAAACGCCCATGCGCTCAGACTAAGGTAGACGTCCACTAAATCACTCACACACACACACACAAAATGGCGCTCTCACTCACGCGTGCTCTCTCTCTCTCTCTCTCACACACACACACACAGACTTAACAATGGGCATTGAAGAGCGGGAGGATTAATTCTTGACAATATATTTTTCCGACTTTTCAGAACAGATGGCAGATATCGGTTTCACGAAAATATCACTTTCTCATCCTATCCACCTGTAATAACGATAGTTCATTTGTTGCAGAATATTTCAATAAAATACCCTTGCCCATGTTTCTTTTCGGATTAACCAAGAGCAAAATTCCTTGTTTCATCATGCATGTAGTTGGAAATGTGTCCGATGTACAGCTGTAACTTCGTATTTGTAAACTTCCTAGGTAGAAACCAACCTGAAATGTTTCAAATGTTTTCCAGTGTTTCGTCACACTTGGCATAAGCATCATTACTACGTTTTTAGTAAAGCAATTAATAGTTTTCATTCTGTATATGTGAAGCAGCCTTAAAATCAAACCACCGTGTGCAGAAGCTTTTAATGCGAGGTAAGCCAGACACGCACGCGCCTAGCGAACGGACATCGAGTAGAGAAAAGCACCGAACATCGCCGGGCTTACGGTGGATGGGGGGAAAATAAAAAAAAAGAGAGATGGAGAAAAGAGACAGAAAGGGGAAAGGGGGATGTCGCTGAATTATTAAACAGAGCTCCCGCTTTTTGATTAGTTCTGTCTGACTTCGTCGCCAGCTCCCAGTCAGATAATCGTCTGTTGTTTGCAGACTGTTGATGGTCGCCGTTTGACGGAAGGGATCAGTCTGTCTCCTGTTTTTAGATCTTTGATTGAAGGTCAGTTTGACCAAGGACTGGCGGGATGAGTCCCCGCGGGTGACTATTTATAGTAAGTTGGTTTCGAGAGGCAGAGGATGGTGGAATGTTCCATACAGTGTACGTACTTCTCACATGTGTGTGTGCGCACTCGAAGCCAAAAGTTTTCAATGCAATGTTTTTCTACCAATAAGCTGCATATCCTACATGCGTCTACAAATGCCTGAAACTTGTTAAAATTATCTAGTACTGAACATTAAATGTTTGCATTTGCACTAGGTGTTTGCTTCAGATCATGAAAATGTATGTAACTGTACCTATATCGTAGGTAAGTAGGAATGTAGTTAAAGGTGTATGCATTGAAACGTCTTTGTATGATTGTAGATATGAAGATATGTACTGCGCATCATTGCTCGCCTCGCAAGCTAAATCCCACCATCAGACCGCTATGATAGCCTATCGGTACCAAAATCCCACAGACGACATGTCAAGGCTGCATTTCAGCATCGTCTGGGATGGCTTCCTTTATCGTGCTGGTCGTGACTAAATGTGGGAAGAGAAGAAGACTCAGACATGTAGATATGGTCTGAAAAGATCCAGGAAAAGACACGAAAATACTCCCGGCTAACAGGGACCGCTTAAAGTCAGGGTGATTGGAGATTACTTCTAATGCTTTATCTTCCCTCTGCTTGCCTTCGTTCCTTCCCTCTCTCCCTTTTTCCCTCTTGCGATCCCTCGTCGAGCTTCTCCCTTCCTGTCCAATCCACACGAAGATGAAAAGAGCAGAGAGCTGCTGTCTTGTGCACGCATTTGTCCCGAGCCTTTTCTCTTTTTTTTAAATTATTCCTCTGGAATTTTTCAACTGCACACCTGCAACCTTTCAAAGTTACTGACGTGCTAAGAAAATTAACAGTAAGACAACAGCAAGATAATTTGTTGCAGTATGTTTGTAGTTAAGGAAACAAAACAACATCTTCAAGGAAACTGTGATACAGTGAAAGAGTGCATTGACACTTGCATCATTCTGTGGTTGTTTAGTCAGTCGGTTAAGGTCACAGTGAGACACCCCAAAACGTAACATGGTTTTTTTTCCCCGGAGGTGACTGTAGTGAACCTGGGTGAACGTGTTGGACTGAATGTATTTTGATGTGGTGCTGTCTCCTAATGAACCCTACCGGCGCAAACGCACGCATACACACAAGCATACACACACGCATACACGTGTTTTGAGTCTTTCGCCCTGACCCTGTACGTCAAGGAGTCGGCACCGTCTAGGTGTCAAAATCATTAGCCGGTACACCTCGCAGAGACGGGTAACCAGCTCCCCCAAATTTCCCGACCACAGTCCGCTCCCTGGGCGACGTATCGTCGCTTTGTGTCCAACGCGCTGTTGTAGCAGAAGGATAGAGTGAAGAAGAAAAGAGGGGGATGGCAGTGACAAAAGAAGAAAGCTTACAGGTGGCATCTTCCGGTACTGCCCTTGTCTGGATGAAACTCTCGGGGAAGGGAAGGGGAGGGTGAGTGTAGGACCTGGAGTCCACCACACGACCGTCATCTGTCTGGACGTGGGCGTAACCTCGACACTTTCCTCTGAAGATGAGATAATTGCGCGCAGGGAACCTGATCAGTCCCCGAACTCCTGTTAAGAAGCCCATTTCTTGGTCTAACCCGCGAAACGTGTCTTTATTCCTGTTCCCCGGGTAATGTTTCCTGTCTACCGATCTGCAGCATCAGATTACCCATTGTGGTGACGTCAACATTACCTAATAATGTCAGACTGTCAGTCGGGAAAACCTTTCTGATTGCTGCTTGAAAGTGTTTTAAGTGTTTTAAGTGATGTTGTCAAGACGTGACACACTGGTAATTTAATGTAATGTACTACACCTCAAACATGTAGGCTTTAGGGTTGCTCTGAGTACATTTAGGCTAGGAATTACTAGTCTGAATTGTCATAAAAAATGTTTATATGTACATCATACCATGGAATGTCCATATTGTCATTCTGACGAAACTCACCTGCATTTTTTATTTGTTTGTCCGCGTTATGACGACTTGCGGAAGCAGTACATCCCAATGAAGTTTTATCGATAGTCTTCAGTGTTTCGATTCTCTGTACTCATGGCCGATAGCAGTCCAAGACTTACACGAAGCCTGGCTTGTTTCCTGTATGAGGCGTTACAACGGAGAGAGGCAGATATACTTAGACCTCTGCAAGCTCCTTAAGTTACACGTTGTGTGTGTGTGTGCGCGCGCACCTGAGTTTTCTTATGTTTCTTGACAGGCATGTATCGCTTTAACTGATAACCGTGTATGGTATTGTCACCCCCTTTATATGGCCCGAAGGCCTAACCAATAAATCGTTCGCTCGCTCGCTCGCTCGCTCGTTCGTTCGTTCGTTCGTTCGTTCGTTCGTAATGTAATGTAATGTAAAGAAGAAAGCAACGCGTTGGTTGTTATGGTTTTCCACTGTGAGAGAGTTTTCCAGTCGCCAGCGACAGCTTAATTTCAACTGATCCTTTGAAATCAACGTCATAAAGATCAGAGCGTTATTCTGGACAGCGCACTTGGAGTACACAGCGGAAAAGGCACGTCAAAACTGAACTTTCACCAGAAGGTTCGTACCCTGGTGACGTAGCCGACAGCATAAGATTAGATGAGATCCGTGTGGTATCATACCATAAGTCAGGAATGGACTGCCAGAAAACGGCTGATAAAAATCCCACACCTCCGTCCCACACCCTTCCCCCACAAACCAGCGCACAGCCACTTCACTCTGAACATAGCTGCAGTGTGTCCTCGGCGTCTCGTGCAAACTGGGTGAAGAGTAAAGCAGGTTGGAGAGGTTTAATAAGGGTGGCCGAAAAACAGCAGTCAAGAATTCGTGCCCAGTAAGTTGGTTGGATTGGTTGGACTGGATGAAGTCGTGTCGTCTTCACAAGATCAATCACAGCTAGAAAGCTTTCTGTGAACAGTTTCACGACACAAATAGCTGACAAGCATTATAACACGAGTGTAACAGGAAGGAAGGAAAACCGAAAGCAACCCTGTGTGAGAACTGTGTTTTCACAGAGGCCCATCTTTTGGCGGGTGGTGTGGGTGGTGTGTATGTGAGATGGGGGGGGGGGGGCTGGAAGAGGGACGATATAAAGCATTTAAAGCGTGAGCTAACTCGCTTTTTGGAGCCGGCTGGGGAAAAAAATAAAGTTCGCCTCTGATGCAGACATGTGCGTGTGGGATTCACCCCGCCAAGGGAGTCGGAAAGGCGCGAGGAGCGCGTGAAAAGCACGCACATAGCTCACGCTGTGTGCGGTGGCTAGGATTACGCCCTCCATCTGGAGCCAACGGCCGACCACTCTGGCCAGAAAGGGGGAGATCAATACCCAAATCGAGTGTCAGGAAAGGAAGGGGAGAAAAAAAATTCTTTAAAAAAATCCTTGAGCGTGCCTTTCGTTCATTCTGTTGCTGTGTCGACCTGATCGTTGAATCTGCTGTCGTGTGATGTGACACAACCTTTTTTCTGTTTTTTTTTTTCTTCCCCTTTCCTCCCATTCCAGGCCTTGTCATGTTCGGTCGTCTGCTTATCGACCAGTTCAGCAAGCACGCCCAGCTCGCTCGACCAGAAAGCATACGTTTTAGATAGTCGCTCGAATATTTCCCCCCTATATATCGTCTTTCGTTTCTCTCTCACTGCAGCATGCCGACTGCAGTTTACTGCATATTTACTGTGTGGGTCACGCTTTCAATCATGTGACTGAGCACTTGTCTTACCTCTCCCCCATCCCATCTAACTCGCACATACGTCCACATCTGTTCTAGTGTACAAGTACAAGTATCAGTGTACACACCGTGTCCTTGTGTAGAGTGATACAATCCCCAATATGGTTGTGGATATATTGTCTTTTCTGTTATTTTAAAAAATTACTTCTCGTAATAAATCATAGCCACCGAGAGGCCAGAGAAAGTGCAGTGCCTGCCTGTCTGCCTGCCTGCCTGCCTCCCAGTCGTTGGTTCACCCCTTTGCTTTCTTTATGTCCGTGAATCCCTTGAATTATTTATAGTATCAGACGCTGTTGGTAATTAACGGAAGTGGAAAGTTCAGATATGGACACAAAAATTGCTGTTTCACTGTTCAGCAGAGCGTAGCCTACGTCAGTAGCTTCGACCATTTTTCGACCCAGCAGTTCTTCGTGAACATATTTTTCTTCTCTTGTCTTCTCTGTTCCTTTTATTTCTATTAAATCAGACTAATCCTCTTTAATTTCCGGGGCCACGTTTTAGCGCCGCCGAAGGGGCGGGGTCACAGTTTGAACAAGCATGTGTCACTTGCACGTGACCTACTTAGCTTATGCGCCAGCTTTGACCAATCCCAGCAAGCGCCTACGGTTTCTGTTTCTAAGCGTCTCGGCGCTCATAGTCCAAAAAGGGCTTCAGGAGAGTGGAAAATCTGTGGCAACTATGCCACCCGACACGTTTTGTTTGTTCACCATGATTAACTTCGTTCTGACGATAACTCGCTCGCTCTCTTCCCCCTCCCCCTTTCTTTGTAGGTCTACATGCAATCACACGCCTCGGAAAACGTTGTTAGACAAATTTACCACAAGCTCTTCTGTCCAATAAATATCTGGAAAGTCCAAAAATAAAAATGTTAGAAAGATAAGAACAGGCTACTACGGTTAATCATATGATCAATATTAAATGATCAATATTAAATGAAAGGCGGCACGATATAGTGTCTTTATTAGACGAGGTTGTCCGAAGCAGAAGCTGCTTAATACTATAGTAGAGTGATTTCAAGATTAAGTCAGCTGTTTTCGTTTCGACTAACAACTTTTAAAACCTAAAGTTCCTTGGTTATCTTGCACCCTGACACTGTGACAGCGCATGCACTCAGCACTTTCATGGAACTAAGGAGCTATATATTTCCGGAATGTTATAGAAAAGATTACTGGACTTACGAAGGCAGCTGCAAACGATTGCACATCACATTCTCTGCCTGATCAAGTCACACACATATATAGAGATGCAACCGGTAGTCTCGGAACGCTCGATTCTGCTATGTATTTTAAGTAAAATCATGTAACAGGCTCAACACAGCTGTACAAGGTTCGCACAACGTCAATACTCCAGTCGTCTGACTTTACAAAAGTTATCCCTGGTGAAGATGACAGCCTCTGTGGTCTAGTGGTTTGGAGGTCAGTGGTTCGCACCCCGGTCAAGTCTTAGGGAAGACAAAAAAATTGGCAATCTAGCAGCTGTCCCGCCAGACACCTGACACTACAGGGAACAGTATTAGGTTGACCCGGCGTCAGTATAATGTGATTGTGTACTTGTGTAGGACTGAAGCCCGTGTTGCGCCAGCAGTCCCACGTGTGGCAGCACGTAAACTTTGTCTAAGCAACACCGTCCTGATATGCACATAGTTTGCGGCGGAATGTTATGCACCACTGGGTGAAGAGATAAAGCCTGCTTGCATCTCTTCAGTTCAGTTGCTTTGGAGGGAATGTGCTTCTACCTTTCGGTGATAGCGGCACTATAAGGGGTTGGGTAGGGAAGTGTTTTGGGGGAAGAGGGGTATTCATCACTTTGCTTTCGCCGGAGGCAGAAGGATACGTCAGGCACTATACCGCCCGAGTCAGACGGCGAGAGAGAGGGATAGGAGGAGCAGTGTGGTGACGTACAAGGACCGTGTCCAGCTTTGCGGAGATCTACGTGTGGTGGACCCCCCCCCCCCACACACACACCCCACCCCTCAACACCCGGTGTGCTTCAGGTGAGGTGATGATGGTGGGGGTGGCAGAAAGATTTGTTTACGGATATTACGGACTCTGATATCAAGCAGAGCCCCGGGGGGCGAAAGAGAAGAAGGATGCGAGAGCTGAGTTGCTATGGAAACCTAGGGGTTTGGGGTAAAGGGGCAGGAGTATTGTGTTTAGATTACAACTGAAGTCTCCGCCCTGACTAACGGTATTCACAGAAGAAAAGTTATAGCCTACCAAGCCGGCTGGCCAGGTGTTTGCGCGACAGTGGACGCGGTGACCTCTGTGGGGAGGAAAGCCACGATTCGGGATGGCGATGAGAACGGGGTGTTAGAGGGTGGTAACTGAACTAAGCTCACGCATACATACACACCCTCTCAGAGTGCACGTCTAACCCCTTACCTGTGGTTGAGCTGCCTGGCTGCTCGTAACTTCTTAAAACACACATAAAAATGGCTACATATCTTTTGTAAGCCTTGGGTATGACTCGGTCGGGGCGCGAACCTACGAAGCGGACGCATTACTGTTAGACCCCCGAAGCAGTCTACACTGAGTGAGCGACTCTAACAAACACTTTTACATAAGAAGCCTACACAAGATCTTTATTCCCCCTTATGTAATATCTGGGTCAGTCCTGCGTGCCGAATGCAAGACTGTTTTTATTGTGCTGTTTCCTTTTGGAAAGATTTTGCACATCTACAGCCTGACTCCATAGGCCCTGGGAAGAAAAACTGATTCAGTCCCGTGAGGTGAAAAGACGCAAGGACGTAACGTAAGTGGGTGATATACTGACAAACATGCTTTTTTGGAAGCAGTGCAACAATGTGTGGAGGCGTTCTACAAACTCTGAGGACTTCCCATCATTAGCCAGACAACAACAGCACGGGACGAGGAGAAGGAGGAGTGTCAACTAAAATTATCTACTCTAGACGAAAACCCGACAGAAAGACCTAAAGAAGGGCCGAAAGACCGAAAGAAAGAAAGAATAAACACGCTTCCTCTTTCCTTTACTCACTTTGACTACTTACAGACTATCGAGAAATATCTATTTCACATGAGCAAGACGATGTGTCAGTCACTGGTTAATTCAAAAAATGATTTTCTCTGGTTTGGTACAAAATATATAACTCCCCCCGGTAATCCTGTTCAAGTTCTTGAATAAGAACCTTATCTGCTAACGAAATTCGTTCTGGTTTCTTCTGAAGGTCCATAATTTCTTAAATACATTTTATTTTTGATAAAAAGGGCACTTGCAAGAAGTCTGCAGATAAGCAACGCACGTGGTTTGGATTGACAGGAAATTTATGCACACATTATGCCAAATTATTCCCGCAAGGCGGGACTATGTCGCTTGGCTCTGTTACACTCGTGGCCATTGGCTGACTTTTGAACATAGCCAATGAGGTCACGTGCAAAGTGCTTCAATGAATTGGTGGTGATACAGCCAATGAAAGAGCGTCTAAGATGACGAGGTTGTTTGCCCTTTCCCATTGTTACCGTCAGCTAATACGGCGGGGTGTATTGTGTGCAAGTGTGTGGTTCCATGCAAGCTGTTCACACGGATTTTTTCACCCCCTTCCAGATCCTCCTGTGCTTTTATCGGTTTTATATCGCTGTTTTCTGGTGAAAGTGAAGGTCTGGATTCGATTTCGCTCCTTCCGCTCTTGTGGCCTAGATTAGCAAGTATCGTTGTGAGAGTGTTGAGTTGAAGGAAATTGCCTCGGTTTTGAGCGAGCCTCTCTTTCTCGCGCACACACCAACTTGACCCCGCCAGCGTTTCATGATGGCCGCTGGTACAAGGCGCTTTGTGATGGTGGTCGCTTTCGTGGGCTCGTAAGGATGTTCTAGGTGCTTCGTGTTCTTCGATTTGGATGTACTTCGATAGCTGTGAGAGTGAGGATTTACCGCTGCCTTCGATTTTACCACGTCGTTTACCATGTATCCAAACAGACATCCGGTAAGTTGTCTTTCGGGATCGGCAACTGCTACTTTTTCGTTAACCCGCCATGCAGATGTACTGGATTTTCTTTGTTTATGTTCTTCCGTAGCTTTCGTATAGCATGTCAGGATAGTGAGCGTGAATGTGAACGTTCATATTCGTGCATGAGAGAGCCAGGATGAGTAAGGAGATCTAGATTTTGTCGAATTTCCAGAGAGTAGGGTGTTCCTTCCTTTGTTTGCCATGCGCTTTGCCTTCAACCGATCGTGGCGTGCCACACCGGCGCAGTTACACAGAGATCGCTCGTTTGCAGTCACCTAGCCAACAAAAGAAACGGCATGTGATAGCGATAGCATTCGGACTGTACGTTCTGTCTCAGCACTGGGGGTAGACGGAGGCTTAATGGTGTTTATAGGTTGCCTATAGTGTCGATCGGTGGAGAGCTGGCTGCCATGTCTTTTGCAGAGCGCCATAAAGCTCCGCGAGATCGGCAGGGGAACAAAGGGAGGTAATGGGCATGTAATAATAACCATGTCTTCCTCCCCCTTCCCCCTTCTTTCCCCTCGCAGGGCCCACCTCAGCCTGGACAGCCATTCAAGTTCACGGTTGCCGAGTCGTGTGATAGGATCAAGGAGGAATTCAGTTTTCTGCAAGCCCAGTACCACAGGTAAGAACAGTGCTTTTGTTGTCATCACTACACAGCCAGAAAAAAAAGCACGCAGTGTTTGGAAGACCCCCTCGAGCTGTTAAAACATTTCCTGTCGACCCCTCTTTCAACAGCCACCCCTCCCATCACCACCCCTTGCACAATGAGACGCTGTCACACGATGTCTGACAAAACCAGAGCAGATAACCGTTTTGATACTGTTACATTGCACAGTTGTAGTAACTGTTGAGTGTAACAACACCCAGGATAATTGTAGATATCCATCCCTGGCAGCTAGACCCGTGCATGAGAGATGGTGAGAGAGGAGGAGGTAGATTCAATGCACACATCACTAACTTAACTGCATGTGCACTGACAGCGTTACCTTTTACTTTCTCTCCATCTCCCAACTCTCCACCTCCAGCCCTGTGCACCTATCCCTTCTCCTAGAGACAAAACCTTGCAGTAATATTTATTGTTACTGCTGAGGGCTTGAGATTTGGACAAGTGGTACTCTCACTTCGCCAAGGCCGCAGACACTTGGTACTGGTAATGAGTCATCACATTTCATAGAGTACATGGGCCTGTTAAGTCTGTTCAAACTCAAGGTCAAGGTTGATGCCTGATATTTTCCTAGACAGGCTAGGTGAAGAGTGAAATATTGGTTAAGAGCTTAGTTAAAGGCTTCCTCAGAACATCTTAGGTGACATTGGTAAGTTATAATTAGATTTCTTCAGGTAGCTTGCTGCGTGCTGTGGTCAAAATATCACATAGATTTGATCACTATTCGTCGTGTCATAGAATGCTTTAGAATCATGCCTGGTTAATTCTGTACTTGATACATTGTTTGCAGATTGCTGGAATTCCATAACATGCTTCCAGATGCAGAAATGCTTGTAAACAATGTGTACAAACATGAATAACAGTGAAATCGATCTAGAGATGTTAGTTTTAGTACTTAAGTGTTATGCAGTAATGTACAGTGAAGCCTTTTATATACTTGGACATGTGCAGACACATGTTAACTACCTTCTGCATCCAAATGCAGTAACATGTCTTCCTGCACATACACCCATGCGCACACAAACACACTGATACACATCGTGTATACTTGCATATGAATGCATGGCACATGTGTATCTGAGGCTGGAACAGTTGGTTGGTTTACATACACATACCACATGGTTATTGTTTAGCAATACATGTCTAGTGTAGTCAGTCCTCTTTCCTCCTTGTGGAGCATCGGGTCTCAGCACTTGTCTTCCACCTCCTATGATCTCCAGCATGGGGTCTCAGCAGTTGTCTTCCATCTCCTGTGATTTCCAACAATCTTTTTTGCTTCTTCCCAAGGCAGTATATGTATAGCATGTATAACTGTGTCCTAATACAAATAATATCTGCAGAAAGTTCTCAGAGTTTGTGTGATGTTCATTTTTTGGGGAAAAAAAGGTCTTGAAAGAATCATAGGCTTTCCTAACTTGACAGGATGTCAGCAATTATCTTCAAGCTTCCATTTTCCGCTTACTATGTCATGCGTTTAGGTAAATGTAAAATATTACTGGAGTTGTGTTTTATGAGTGCTGTTTCACCAAAGTACTGATTCCCTCCTTTTAAAATAATATGTATATATAAATATAAGGCCAACCTAGTCTTGATATTGATATGTAAGTGCTACTCTGTAAATGGATTGCACTTCACCAAAGCTATGCAGGCATTTGTAAGTGACCAGTTATCTACAAACTTTTCAAGAGGAGACCTGTGCATCATGGTAATCTTGGGAACCACTCTGTATATATATATATATTGAGAGGTAGCTTCACCTGGTTCAAGCTGCTACACATTTGAGCCACTTTTCCTGCTTAGAAATGTGGCATCTGTTTAAAGACCAGCTTGAGAGCAAACTGGTTTTCATGTTAAATGGTTTAGCTCATAGGATACCAGTTCCCCAAAATCATAGCACTAGAAGCTAAAGAACTCTGAGCCATCCTGCAGTATACACTTTCAGACATGTATGTGTACAGAACCATGTCAATACTATAATGTAACTTAAGTGCTTAAATGCTTACGTCATCTTGACTACATACAGCACACAGAGATGTTTTGATATTGTGCCTAGGTTAAATTATATTACTTTAGTAACATTGTACTTAGTAGCCTGTGAATGGATTGGAGTTGGTTGCTTAGATTTTGGGCACTAATGTGTCATAGTAATGTCACACAGCTAGTAATTTGGAGGAATAAAACATCTTGCTCATGCTGGTCTTTAAGTGTGGGTACACTTGAGATTTCTTCAAGAATACTCTAATGTGAACTTTGTGCAGACTTCAGTGGTGATACTGAAAGGAAAAAGCTTTCTCCAAATGTCCAAACAATAGAATGCTTGCTTTGCCAGCCACTTACCAGCAGAATGCTAACAAGTGCATTAGTCATCTCTTTGCTTGCCTTTCTGTTGGAGTAAAGAAGGTAGTGCTGTGTGTGAGAAGGGGTGGGGGGCGCTGAAAAGCAAATAGTAGAGGAGAGGTGGGTTGGTGGGAGGTTGAATGCAAGGGCAAGTCAAATTCCAACCCCAGCATGGGTGTGATTCAGCTGATAATCATTCAGGAATTCAGACATCCATCACAGGTGAGAGCAAAACATTGACTGACAATCTTTCATCCATTAAACTATAAACAGCAAGCTCACCTCACTGCACAGGGTTGGAGGTGGCGCGTGGGGTCACATAGCGAGTTTTCTTGTTGCTTTTATTCCCATTACATTATGGTATGTGCATATACACAGGTATGTGGTAGAGATACTTGGATTTTTTAAAATGACTGTGTCAATTTTCATCTCTTTTTCACACACACATGCACTGAGTATGTGCACAGCCAGATGTACACACACGTGCACACGCATACACTACACGTATGGGGAGTTGAGCTGGAAGTCCGGAGAACTAAGAAGCTCCAACACCTCTGCCTGCTTAGCTGGAGAGGTCGGGCAGGCAGGAAGGGGTTAAAACCCTATGAACAGTAATTAGAAACGGCTCTGATACCAAGAGGAGGAAGGGAGGTGGCGAGGTTTTTGCGAGGGACAGAAGCGGCAGCGCGGGAGTTATTCGGTGGGAGTATTTTTAGTAAAATAGCTACGCAGGGCTCGTGTGATGAGAGCGCTGGTAGTAAGCTGCCATGCTGGACGAGGTTCGCGGCTGTACACTTATCTGTTGCTGTCTTTGAACCCCTCGGCAGGTAAACACCGGCGTACGGTCTATGCGTTGCAAATTCTCATAACAGGCGTGGGTCAGACATGATGAAAGCATAGTTTAGGTATGGGCTGACGCGAGCTGTGTTCTTCATGATCGCCCCTCTCCCGCTTACCCCTGCTGCCACCCCCCAAATGACGAACCGTTGCGTGTTCATTGGGCATAACGAATGGCTGCATTGTTGCTGTTTTATGACAAGGGGTTTCATTGTGTGTTCGAGCTTTGCTTAGGTTGAGTGACAAGGTGGGAGTGGGGTATTTTTTTAAAAACTCGCCTGTGGTAGACTGTCTGCGAAGTCGGGGCGTCACGTTACTAAAAACACTTCGAAGAGAGAACACGCTGTGGAAAGATCGTAACAAGCTATGGCGAACGGGGACTTGGCGCGGGGGAGGGGGGTAAGTGAGAGAGAGAGAGAGAGAGGGGGGAAGGAAATCATTGTTTTGATAGAGGGGAGGAGGGGTACGATAGCATTCGGAGCGTTGCATCAGCGGGGACAAGTGGTGATCTTCACCATCAGTAAATCAACCGGCAGGCGATAACGTTCGTTGATTAGCCGCACAGCACCAAAAAGGAGCGGGTGGGTAAAACGGGGGTGGGGTGGGAGTGGAGTGTAGGAAGTGGGTGGGAGTGGGGTAGAGGTTATTCTCACCCAATCGCTCAAGCTAAGAAGGTCGACGGCTCTCCAAATTGCTCTCGTGTGAGAAGCCCTACAGGCGTGTGCGCTCGACCGACCGTGCGTGACGCATCTACACATGAGCTCGATCGGTGTGAGCTGCGTGTTCACTCACCGGTGACACGATAGCGAGCCTGACCTCAGGCAGCCACAAAGAACTACAGCACGCAAAACGTGCGATCGACAATATCAAGGGCATTTTGGTGGTGGGGGGGGGG
>SMGT01013140.1:877158-911367 GCA_004794575.1 Lanistes nyassanus | reverse complement strand
GGAGGTCGATACCAGTTTCCTATTAACTTGGTGGGTAGGCAGAGAGGGTGGTTTAAATTTACAGATAAAAATGATATGACTAATGAGAAGCTAAAATTAGAAAAAGAACATCTGAGTTTTCAAGTCCAGAGCTTTGTTTCCTCTTGTCTACCCCAGTGCAGCTGTTTTATTGCTACTGTGCATAGTGGTGTGCTGATCATGTAACACTGTACTTGACATAGTTTTTGTCACATTTGCAAATTTTTTCTGGGTGTAGCTGCAACCATTTCCTGGGTTTGTGATTGGCAGATGGTATTTCTGTAACAGGTGCAGATCACATTTTTTAAAGCTCCTTTCCTTCGAGTATTTTTGCCAAAGTTGCCACTTGAGGCACATTTTGTTGCTGTCTTTCATTCATCTTCTGGGCATGTGGTTTTTGAAAAGTTCTAGACATGGAAACAAAATTGTGTGCTAGCATTTGAAACACTTTGAAACCAGGTTTTTGACATTCTCGGGATGCATGCAGTTTCTGTACATTTGCCAGCAAGACTCCATTGTTGGCTGTCGGTTTTTGACAAGTGTTTCAACAGAAAATTTAATCATGATTTTTTTAATGTTTTCCATTAATATTGCTTTAGTCCCCGGATAGATTCTAAACACAGAATGCTAAATGCTGTTTTTATTGTCTGTTTTATATTTACAGTAACCATTTAAGTCTTTTATGACAGTGATCTAAAATTGTAATTTGTAGGTACTGAGTACATAGTGTAATAAAAGTCCAACTTGGGCACTGTTCTGTAATTACTTTAATAGATAAAATTAGCTTGATTTGCCTGCAGTATATTTTATATAGCCTTTCAGTTCAGGGAAATTGTATAGAGATTTTGTAAAACAGATAATTTTAACCTGTGCCACACACAAAGTATCAGTAGAACAAGAAATCAGTATATTCTGGTTAAGTAGATTTGAAGAAGAACAGAGCTGAATGCTGAAACTACTTCAGTCCTCTGAAGCTTCAGATAAGAAGACAAAGCTGGATGCCAGATTGCTCTGCCTTGTCCTTTTTAATCTTTTTCTTCCTCATTCGAACAGAGCTCTGCAGTTGCATGAATTGGTGACCTCCATTAATGTTGCCGAAAACTGAGGGACAAACTGGACAAATGCCATGGCCATCACTGCACCCACACCCAATCCTAGACATACCTGTGCTGTACATGTTTTGCTGACATCCTCATGCGTTTATGTAGGTCTTGGCATCAGTGATGATTGGGTAACAACAAAGAGAACTTAGCCAAGGGAGACTTAGACAAGATGTCAGTTTTTTGGGGCATAGCCCCTTCTTCACAAGACACAAACAGATAGCAAATAACAAGTAAAATGGGTCACTTAATTGACAGATGTGCTGGTCCACCACAGTGGCTGGACAAGAAAAAAGTGGGGGGAAGCTCCGAAAGGGGACAGTGCATAGGAAGTGATGTTGTGGCCAAAAGTTTAAAACCACCATTTTTCAACAAAAGTGACGTAAACGCTATTCAGAAAGAAAATAACAATGCAATACTCACTTTTTTGTCAGTTTTGTTCAACGTCTTTTGTCTAACATAACTTCTTTCATTATTTAGTACTTTGTGTGTCCACCTTTTGCCTTGATGACTGCTTGAATGTATTGAGGCATGCTGAAGATGAGTTCTTGATGATAATCTTTTGAGATGCCATGGATCAAAACATTCTTAATGGCTTCAACAACCATCTTGGCAGTGGATGGTTGTTTGTTGGCAACCTTATTTTTCATATGGACCCACAAAGTTTTAATAGGGTTTAAGTCCCGGCTATTTCTGGGCCATTACAGTGTTTTGACTTTGACCTTGACCTTCTGAAGGTAGTCCTGCATGATTTTCACTCTGTGGCATGGGTGCCATCATGCATGAATATTGTGCAGGAATGTATGTCCATGTGTATCACCAATTTGTGTATCACCTTCATCAGTTCCATTCATTTTCATTCCAGGGTCCAAGACTTTGTTGCACCCTAAATAATCTGGCTCAGTGGAGGCTGTATAGTGCTTTTCACAATATCTCTTCCCTTGAGGCCTTCTTACATGATATCAGCGTACTGCAAACTGCTGAAATGTTGATTCATCAGAAAACATCACATTTCCCCACTTCTCTTCAGTCCAATGTTCCTACTTTAAAGCAAATTCCAGGTGCTTCCCTTTCATTTCTGATGTTATTCTTTATTTCCACAAATCTATGAGAGACAGTCCTCCTACTCACATCAACAACTCCAAAAGGCAAAGCAGATCAGATCTTATTACAGGAAGCTGTTGGAGAGTGTGGATGGATTTGATTACCCTGTCGTCTCTAGCAGTTGTTTTTCTGGGACGTCCACTTCTGACTGGTACCTAGTGATCTCATTGTAAACCGCTGTCTTGCTACAGCCAATTTGAACAGAACTATCATGTTCTGTGTACCCTTTCCATGCAATATTATTGAGATTTTTGAATGGTAGAAAGTGTCAGTATTTTTGCCCATTTTCCTGCAAGCATAAAATCTAGAGATAATACCAGTGAAACAACCAAAAGGCACTGAAAACCTGTACAGTCTGTGTTTGCACAGTTTATAGTGTAAGGATGATGGAATGATTGTATTTAGTGTGTCCCAAAATAGCTGATGATGCAATACTCTTTAGTGGAAAAATCAGTTATTTACTAGGTGGTCTTAAACTTTTGGCCACAACTCTACTCCCCATTACCCTTTTTTGACTGGACAAACATTTGCCGCATGACCTGGGGAGGTTCACCCCAACCCACTGGCAGCCCTCTACTTGACTGCATGTATGCTGGACACAGAACCCATGCATATCTGTGTCGATAACAACCAGTCGGTAATGTGGCAGCATCTGTAGATCAGTGGAGCTGTGCTTTGCAGCCTAAAGTTCCCATACACCTAGAGCCTTTCGTCTACTGATGAAGGCGAAACTTATTCACCTACTTTGAAGACGTTTCAGCGCTTCATACCACTTTACCAGTTAAAAAAAACTGCATGTCCGATTCCTGTCTCCGGTTATTCCCCCTTCACACAGTGTGTTTTCATCCTCATCCCTCACCCACAGTGAAAGTTTTATTGTCAGCCAATTTCAAAAAATGAAAGCGGCAAAAAGGGAAACCAAACGGAGTCCAGCGAGTCTTTTAAACATAAAAAGGCTCTAGCCCCCTTTACCCTCGTCACGAAGTTCGATCGAGCCATCGGCGTGTTGAGACTCGAGAGGGGAGCTAAGGGGGGTGTTTGGGAGGGGCGAACCCCATTCCGCCTTCTGTGGCTGCAGGCCTTTTGTTTGCATTATTATTAAAAGTGTTATTACACTTGTGGCTGGGTTTGAGGGCCCGGCAAGTCCTAGAGGCAGCTGAGCTCTTGGCTGAACTTGAGGGTGTTTCGAGGTGAGGTTGGGGGGAGGAGAGACGGACGATCAAAAGGGGGAGCGAGATTGGCGAAGGGAGCGCATTGAGGAGCCCACCGTCTTGCCACCATCCTTCCCAACCTCCTACCCCAACAAGGACATTAGAAATGCATGACTGGCTGACGTTGACCTGTGAGGTCGCGCGTTTTGTTAATCTACCGCGCGCTTCGGTTGCAGCCCCTGTTCTCGTCTTTTTCTCTTCGCCCCCGCCCCTCACCACCTCTCTCCCACCACCCCCGATCCACCATCCCTGCCGCGCCCCCTCGTATCCCTTTGCTTGCCATTCACGCCTTGATCCGACCATTGTGTGGTCTTCCCAGTCACGGACGAAGTGACACCTCCGGTAGAGGACTTGGATTCCCTTTACTAGCAGTCGACACGTAGTCCAGCGCGGGCTGGGAGCGCCGTCTCCACTGCGCATGACGTAACACGGACTGGCCTTAGACTAAGAGATCCACCAGGGTTTAAAAACAAGTTGGAGACGACTTTAACGACGTTTGACCTTGAGTGCGTCGATTAGCTAGCGTCTTAGGGTTTTTTTCCTTTGCCTCCCGAGTACTTATTTAGACAACCCGCCCCCGTCACTCTGGTTTTTTTACGTTTACTTTTTGTTTGCGTCGTGTGAAACGTGCATTTCTGAAATGCTGCAGTGCAGTAACAATCATCCAGTGTAGCACAGCGTGCGAATACAACGCCGTAACATTCCATCTAACAATTTTTTTTATTTAGAAGTTCTGCCCTCACCTGTTATGCGGCAAGAAGATAATTCTGGAACTCGCTGGGCTTAGCGGACAGAGCAGCATGCCAACTGTAACCGGAAGTTAACCTTTCAACCATATTTTTGCACTTCTTAAGTTTGTAGCGTACATCGCAGTTATATAACTGTTGTCATTGCACCTCCCTCTTTCTCTGATCCCACTCCTGAAGAAACTTTATTGAAAACAGAAACAAATATATCATGATTGAAAAGGCTAGAATTAAAAATTGAGAGCATTCGCGGCTCATCATTTTTAAAAAAATGGATCTGTTGAATGAGGGTTATTACTGCTTATTACTACTCTGAGTGGCATATGATTGGGATTTGTGTGTGGGGGGAGGGGGGTTCAAGGTTAGACTAACCAGTAATTGTTACTAGTACATGTATTACATGTAAACATACAGCCCTGTCCCCTCCCCCTTCCTTCACAACTATGCAAGATTTGGCAATGTCACAGTGTCAGACATCTCCAATTTGTAACTCTCCAAAAAGACTTGCATCTTCATTACACCTTTCATCTCATGTTTCTAATTTTTGTGTGGCTCAGTATTGTCATTCACATCCTGTTTTCTAACTACATCATGCTCGTTTCTGCCATTACAGTTTCATTCCTGAAGAAAGGCAAATTTGATGCTGCCTCTGGGAAAGTAAAAATGGATGCAATAAAAAAGATGCAGCTTCATTTTTGGTCATGAGGGTGCATCTAATTTATCTAAAGAGAAAAAAGAAATATTTGGCAGATTTTTTTTTAGGCAGATTTTCTCCGCTCATAATGAGACACACTGGATGAGCAAGATGAGTCCATTTTGGCTTAAGGCAAAATTCTCGGCCTTCTTCAGTTTTTGTGGGGTTTTGGTTACCCTTCTCTTAGTAAAACAACCACATCACAAATAAAAGTGCCTTTTGCCTTTGCACAAGTTTTTTCTCTTCTTTAAATTTAAAGAAGCGCATACAGTGTGATTAGTCTACAGCACTTAAATGTTTCTTCAGAGATTTATTCAACTTATTGATATGTACCCATTACAGGTGATCAGATCTGAGTCTTCTTGTTCCAAAGGAAAACAATAACCACTATGAAAGCTACAGATTTTGATGATAACGTCAAACTGTTTTGTTTGGGAAAAAATGGTTTGATCTAGGACACCCCCCACCCCCAAGTGCAGACTTCTTCCTTATTTCAAGGGGTTTATTTTTTTTTCTCTGTGAGCAAAAGGACAAAATGAGATGTCATCTGCAAGAACAGATACATTGTATAATTTGCCACAAAGATTTAAGGCTAGCACAAAAAGAAAGGTTTGCTGATTGAAAGGCGTACAAAAGAGGGTCAGATGAACATTATAAACTAGTTAGAAAAACCACTGTAATTGATATAGGGGGAGGGGGTGTCTTCAGCATGTTGTGATGCAATAACTGTTGCAGTAAAAAAAAAACACATTGTTGCACTAATCCTAATTTTATTAGGAACCAAAAAAATTACATAGCTGCAGTTTTGTAGAAATTGCCTGGTCAGCATCCCATTTTTCTGAAAAACCTTTTTACAGAATAATTAAAAAGAAATTATCAATATTATATTGCAGTTTTCAGCTTACTTCAAGAATATTTAAAGCTGTTGAGCTTGGACAAATTTTGTACTCCTTACACTAAGGGTCATTGTGTGTGAATGCGCACATGCACAAACTTGTTTACTTTTGTACATTCATTACAGTAACAGTGCTTATCTTATACACAAAATGCCTTAATCCCACACATTTGAATGAAGATGTAGAGCTCTTTCCACTCCTTTTGTGTTGTCTCACATGCTCACTCTCACATGACCTACATAAAAAAAAATGACAGTTGACAGACGAAACACCAAAAAGCCTTGTATTGTCGTATTTCAATGCATTTATATGACTTGAGCAGCCATCCATCCACCTACAGTCTCTCCAAAGAATCACGTATCTCAGTAATGCAGTGAAACTATGACTATTATTTACAATAATAACAGACTGGAACTGGAACAGTGGAAGAGCTTAGGATACAGGCAGGTCGCTCTTTGTGAATGCTGATGACACTTCACTTGTGTAATCTGAAGAGTTGGAAGGAACTTGCACATTGTGTAATTAAAGACTGCTTTGTAATATTGTTCTGTCTGTGTTTCAGTTTGAAGATGGAGTGTGAAAAGCTGGCACAGGAGAAGACAGAAATGCAGAGACACTATGTAATGGTAAGCCTTATGTTTCTATCCTCCTCTTTCACCTAACGCTTATATGCTGCTTCTACTTGTGTTACTGCTCCCTTCAAGTCTGCTTCTACTTGTGTTACTGCTCCCTTCAAGTCTGCTTCTACTTGTGTTACTGCTCCCTTCACGTCTGCTTCTGCTTGTGTTACTGCTCCCTTCAAGTCTGCTTCAGCTTGTGTTACTGCTCCCTTCAAGTCTGCTTCAGCTTGTGTTACTGCTCCCTTCAAGTCTGCTTCTACTTGTGTTACTGCTCCCTTCACGTCTGCTTCTGCTTGTGTTACTGCTCCCTTCACGTCTGCTTCTGCTTGTGTTAGTGCTCCCTTCACGTCTGCTTCTATTTGTGTTGCTGCTCCCTTCACGTCTGCTTCTACTTGTGTTACTGCTCCCTTCAAGTCTGCTTCTACTTGTGTTGCTGCTCCCTTCAAGTCTGCTTCAGCTTGTCTTACTACCTCAGGGATTTTTTTTTTTGGTCACACTGTGTTGCCTGCAGTCCGATGTGCTGTTGTTTCAGTTACTGCTGTTAACTTCAGTTTATAAGAGTAGAAATGGGTTGGGGAGGGGCATGGAAGTGTGGACAATGTAGGACTAACAGTAATTGTTTATGCTGTCAGCATAAACTGTAGAATTTCTTTTGCATTTGAAAGAAAATGAAAACAGACAAACGAACAAAAACCATGTAGAGAAGATGCCAGAAAGCAAGAATACAATAATCATATGATGTCAGCCATTCAAGAACATCATCATCATGTCAGTCACTCGAAAACATTCCACTTTCTGCTGACTTGAGTGCATGGCACTTTGGGATATTGTGGGCCTCTAAGGACATTGCCATCCCTGGTAATAGAGAAGCTGTTATGCAGAAGATCCCTTAGATATGAGAGGAAGCCCAATGTGAAACCTGCTGTTGCATCTCAGTGATCACAGATGTTCCTGGGGAAACTTCGGTGTATTTGGCTCTGGGACTGATTCATAGAGGCAGAAGGGCTCACATTCGGTGTTCATGACTTTATTGGTCGGTGCAAGACTGCAGATGACATCTTTTGTGCTTGGTTTTGGTTGGTTGCTTGGTTGAAAGATGGCAGCTGACTTTCTAGGGGAGATGTAGATCTTCGTAGTTTGACATAACCTCCAGATTGTCATGGAATTCATAGATATGTTTTTATGCAGTTCTTGGAGATGAGGTAGATCCTGTCAGACATTTCGAAGGTTTGTTCTGAATCTAGTTTATTTGGCATTTTAAGTCACCAGTTAATAAGTAAACAGCCTAGAGTGAGAAGAGGCAGGAGAGAGAGAGCAGGAAAAAAGAGAGATAAAGAGTGCGCAGATGGTTAACTGTATGATGTATTAATGTAAAAGTATACAAACTATATTAACATATAGGTGGGTGTGGGGGGAGTAATGTTCAGGCAATAATGTGTGAAAAAGAAAACCTAAAATGATTTTAGTTTAAAAGATGCCATGCTTTTAAAGAATAATAACAGCCCTTTCAGTAGTTTTAAGTCGGCACTGTAATATTTGTTTTTGTGTTTTGGGAGGGGAAGCGTAGGGCTGTGTGTACACATATGGCTTTTTTTGTTTGTTTTTGTTTTTTTGATTATGTTCTACTCATTCTACAGTCACAAAGTACACATTTGCCCTTTGTGTGTGGTACATACTGACATCATTTAAAGATATACACAAGGTCTTTCATTAGATATACAGTTGAGTCAGACAGGTGCACATAGGTCATTATCTCTGTTAGTATTGGGTTAGGATAGTTTAAAGAGGTGGGAAGTAAACATTGCCATTTGGACTGGTCGATAGTTTTTGTTTGCATTTGCATTCTTTGCTAAGGTCTGTGTGCCTCATGGACATATTTGTACTTTTAAAGTAGAGAGTGAGACAGGTGTTTGCACAGTAGTGAATTTTAATGCACCCAGCTGCCGTGTTTATTTAATTGTGATATGTGATAGCTTAATAGCTGAATTTTTTAGCAGAAAAAATAATTGAGGATACTCTTTCAATAGTATTTATCAGTCTTTAAAACTACTGTTCTATTAAAAGACTGAGACTTGGTACACGTACTTTAAAAGAACAGCAGTTTGGTGCTGTCAGAATAGTCTAACAATCCTTGTTCGAGTCCTACCCCTACTCCACTCTTTTCCCTGACTTATCAAACAACTCTGAATCAGCTGGTTTAAAAAATGACCATAATATGTTCTAACAGTGGAATTATTGTAGATGTCGTAATGACAGACCTCTTGTTGTTTTCATCAAGCAGAACACAATGATGTTGTCTGCTGTTTTATGATGAGGGGATTGCTACTAGAAGCAAACAAAACATGCCGCCATTGTTAGTAAATTTCGAGAAGCAAAACTGTAATTTGGTGCCATTGGGATTTAGAGCTGAATTTGTGATCTGCTGATGTGTGGTCCAAATAGGTGCAGATACTGTAGAAGGTCCCATTTTATTAAATGCCTTCCACACATCAGTATGCAACTCTGTCCCCTCAGAAGGCAAGCTGCATTTGTTTAGTATTCAATTTTTCCAAGCAGAAAAACAAATGGATGTCTGTTGCATTCTGTTGGGATCTCATTTTGCTAAAATGTCTAGTGGAACTAGAAGACAGGTATACCTGTCAGAGAAGGTGTTTGTGATTATCATCACCATTAGTCATTGTGTGATGATACAGTAGTGTGTCATATCCTGAAAACATTGCACACATTTGTGATTAATTTGCCCTCTAGACAACAGTGAACAACATGTGTGTTTTCATTATTCTTAATTATTTTCCCCACTTTCTTAACAAGACTAGATACAGCTTATGATTCCTTGATTAGGTTCTATTATTCCATATTCCCATGCATTAAACTTGAAACTTTCATGTTTGATTTTTGGTCTGGGGCTGGCAAGGGGAGGAGGGTGGATGTTGAAAGTCAAGCAACAGGTGAATGCAGACTTCTTTTCCCATGGTGTTCCAAAAGTCTGTGCACCATAGATTAAGAGGCCCTTGAGTTTTTTGGTGCATTGCAATTATGTTAGTATGCATCATTTATTTACATCTGTGCATTATGGGAAACTCAAGTGCTGTACACCAGAAGGAGTTTTTCTTGAACAGGTCACCTGACTTAACTCTCATTGTTAGTCTGCAGTGGTTGTCAAGACTGCTTAACTTAAGCCCTGCATGTGAAATGCCAGATAGGCTTGTGTTGGTGGGAGAGAGATTAACATACCGTTTTGGCCTTTAAACAGTAGGAGCAAAAATATACATCATTCAAAGATTATTCAGCACAGAATAAAGGAATACATGAGTCTGGGAGAATGTGGTTATTCATATTTTGTTCAGAAGTTACATTAGCATGGGTCCTAAGCTATTCATGGCATATTTCTGCATTCATTTATTTGTTATGCAAACATTCAACATATTTCAGCAAAATATGTGTCTACCCTGCCCTACTTAATGCACATACTTTCACTTATACTGCGCAGCCATGTATATTATGAATGCAGCACAAGAAAACGATCAGAAATATTGACAGATTTGTCTGGAGAAAGTAGTGTTCAAAGAATGTAACACTCAGGCTTTATCGTGTATGGATGAAATTCAGTCATCATAGTCATTACATACTTTATACTACTGTGTTTCAGTAACAAAGGGAGCAGTGCACACTTTTACTTTCTACTGCCTAACATTCTTCAGAGTAGACAAGGGGAGGACACTCAGTCTGTACTGGGAATAAAGGAGAATGGGCTGGGGGCTGGAAAGATTTTCAGAAGCTTAGCTGCAGAGCTCCTCTTCACTGTCTTATGGCTCCAGCCCTTACCACTTCCCCACTTCCCTCTCCTCAGGTTCAGGAATTGATTTGGGGGTGGGGGTGGGCAGAAGGAGCTGGGGGTTGTGGTGGAGGTGGTTTGGCCTGACAGATAGGATTAGGTGCTGGAAACGAGGACAAGCAGGGGACCAGAGGCACCAGCAGGGTAAGCAACTGTGGCACAGACAAACCCAGGAGCTGTCCTCAGAAGGCTGATATAGTTTTCATTTTTTAAAAAAATCTTTTCCCCACCTGGACACCAAAGACAAACCCAGGAGTTGTCCTCAGTAGGCTGATATAGTTTTTATTTTGTTAAAAATCTGTTCCCCACTTGGACACCAAAGAACCTAGAGGAGGGGGAGGGGGTGGAGTGGGCAACAACTATAGTAGACAGGGCTAAAGAGAGATACCCAGGAATTGTCTTCTGTTGGGCGATATAATTGTTCCCCACCTCCCAACTCCCCCTCACCCTCAAACTTGCATTGTACTGTGACAGATTTTACACAACCTTCTCTTCTCCCTTATTCCCCCCTGCGACCTCCACCTATGCAGTCACTTTTTTCCTCTTGTCCTTAAGGCGATGCTGTTTTTCCTCCCTCCTTTTACATAGTGCTATGACACAGTATGAGAAAACTATTTTAGGCACAGCAGGGTTGTGATGAATTATTTTAAAAAGCTACGGTGGTTTTTTTTTTCTAATCTGAATTCTGACCAAAATTACATTTTATTGATCTCAAGTGCCTGCAAGACCTAGACTTTGCTCATTGTTCTGCATTGAGACCCATGATACTGATAGTATAGTGCATGTGATTTTGCTTTTATTTGTTTCATGCATGGCAGCAGAGCCTTCTGCTGGCTTAAGACTTAATCATTATCATCATCCGTTTTGCATCCATTTTGTCGTCCACATAACTTACTGTCCTGGTATCTCATCACTTTCTTCTGTTCTAGACCGTTTTAGCCAGACTTGATGTGCTTCATTCACCAAGTCATCTAAGTTTTACCAGCAAAACAAAGGCTCTGTGCTGTATTACAATTTATCAGAAAAGAACTATGATTGATTGATGGCAGTAGTTAACAATTAACATTTTCAAAACTGTCGTCTGCTGTAAAGGTGCACTATGCATGCAGATAGTTTATGGTGGGAGAGGACAGCACACAGTTATTGGTACAGCATAGGATGTACAAATTTTTCCCTCATGAGTCACTCCTTTCATTTTATTCCTTCTTTCCTGATTACTTCTTTTCCTTTTCAAGTTTTTTTAAACAAATTCTTGTCTCCAGAACCCATGAGGGGGAACAGTTTTTAATGTGTGTTTTGTTGTGCATAATGACACTTCAAATGTACATGTATTTGAAAGGCTTACCAGAAAAGACAGTTGTGGCAACAAAACAGATACAATAAATAAACACAGTCACAGTCTTAATGGGATTTTTTTCAGAATACATTGCTGTCACCATCATATATCATACAGAATTACACGATCAGTCTTTTTCATCTCTGGGGAGACAGGGGAAATAATAACTGGGGTGTATATCACATTGTGAGAAACGTTTCAGGTGGAAACCATTAGTGGTGGTAGCAGGCTTCCAACCAATTTTCAAAACAGTCTCCAGCATCATGTGATCTATTATAGTCAGAGCAGAGATTGAGGTGTAGACTAAGTATAGTGACTCGGACTTGTCAATAGACGAAGATGTAGATGGCATCAGTATATTGTATTTGTTGTCAGATGTTTGATGTTAGGTAAGGAAATAATCAGCAGTGAAATTGATAACTGCCTGCGATTATGGGTTCCATGATACTACTTACTAGAGAATTATTTCATCAAGGTATATGCATATTTTTCTGGCACAGCAGCACACAGTGTGTTTTGTTACTGATTTTAGAGATAAGAAAGTAAACTCTGTGAGCAACAGGAAGGTTTATTACTTTATTTTTCTTTAAATTATTGTCTGTTTTGAGGTTGTAGGTGTAGATATTGCAAAATCTTGTTTCCAGTGAGGAAATTATGGCCTGGTTTGTGTCATCCATGAATGATGAAACAGCTTTTAAAAAAAACCTTGAAGTGAAAGGGTGTATGCATGGAATGAAGATGAAGCTGATGTCCTACAAAAAGCCTTTGTGTTATATCATAAATTTACCATATGGATTTTTTCCCTCCTTTTTTCAGTATTACGAGATGTCTTATGGGCTGAATGTGGAGATGCACAAACAGGTAAGATTCAGACCTTTTGAGAGCATTGAATTTTCAATAGATATCTACTCATTTCTGAATCATCAGTTGTCTACCAGCTGAACTGACTCAGTGGTTTAATGGTTAAGGTGTCTGCTTCTGAGGTGAGAGGTTGATGGTTTGCATAACTACGACTTGAAAATTGGCAGTCTAGTATAGTACTAGTAGTGGCTGCCCTGCCAGACGCCTGGCACAATAGGGAACAGTACTAGGACTGGTTGGTCCGTTGTCAGTATGATGTGACTGGGTGGAACTGAAGCCAGTGTTGCAGCAGCACTACCAGTGTGGCAAGCATAAACTTGTCTCAAGCTACACCATCCTGATACACAGCTTGTCATCAACTGGACATTCAGTAATAAACCAGCCAACCAAGTCGACCAATTTTAACTGGGAGATTTGGCTTTACCTTTTTTTCCCCTTTATCTTTCACATCTGTACGATACATGTATTGATAATGTAGACTAAACCATGCAACACTGATACTACCATACTTTTGAGATTGGAAATTTTATCTGGCCTTTATCCTTCATGTAGGAAGTTAAGCTGCTGACAGTGACATGGCATAAAATCACAACAACCAACCTTTGTGTAGGAAGCTAATCTGAATATCTTTATATCTGTATCTCATATTCCTCCTTTGGGATATGCACCAGAAAACACTTAAGTATTTCCTGCTTGCTGCATGTGTTAAAATGCTTTCACAGCTCAGAGCCTTATGGCTGAACATTGGCAGGACAGTTGCATCTTCTGAAGCTGTGCTTCTTCCCTTCTCCACCCTCTTTTAGGTTGTTGTGGCACTGGAAGAAGGGAGGCAGTACCAGTTAATTCAGTTAGTCTAGGGGATATGACACTTACAATGCCAAGGAGTAGTGCACAGCAGAAACTTGAGAAAGTGTTTGTTCTTGCATTCTAATTCGTATAAGAATTGATCTTGACTGAGTAAAGCCAAGGCAGAAAATGTTTTTGGTTTCATGCTTGTGTTTCTACATGTATTACTGCTTGAGGAGATTCTTTGGTGGTGATCACAGCAGTGATGATTGGTAATAATAATAATAATGACCTTTCTTAAACGGATGAATGTACATCCCACATTGCCATGACCGGCCCAGCAGACAGTTTGAAACAGGACCAGGAAAGGCCCTAATCGTGAGCCCTGTTGAATAGGCCAAAACCAAATGCTTCTGTGACCTTACCTTTGATGCTGAAAAGAGGGGCTATAGGTCTATTTGGGATAGGGGCGGGAGGTGGAGAAGGAGCCAGTGCCCCAGTTGAGATGGTCAGGAGAGTTGTTGTATGTGTTATTAAGAGGTGAGGAAAGATTGGTCCATTCAAGTGTGGAGAGGGGAGGGTATTTGCAGAGTGTGCTGTCCTGGAGTTGACTGACGTGTATTGGACAACCCTTCGGGTGTGATGGTGTCACGGATTGTCAATATTATGTTAAATAGCATTGTGCCCTCAAGAGAGCAGAAATCCACCCCTCCAGACAGTATGGGGGATTTGGAACCAAAGAACTGTCGGTGGGGGTGAGGCTGAAAGGTTGTGGGGGAGGCGGGAACAAGACCAGGTCAAAGAAAGCACCTTCCAATGACCACGTAGCTGAAGCATGACTGTGGGGCAGTGTTTCAATGCCGTTTGTGTTTGCGCAGCCAGCAAAACGCGTTTGCACGTAAACAGAACAACATTGGTGGTGTAGTTGCCCCCACCCAACACCTCGGTGTGCACACAGAAGCATTGGAGCGATGTCTGGCTTCAAGCCCTTTCAAAATACAGCCCACATTTCCGCATACAATTTGCGCAGGCCCCATGTTTGCCAACACAATATTTGCTATTAAACGTAAATACAGTTGAGTCTGTGCTTGTTAAAAGAGACCTAATGAGGGTCAATAGGCGCGATCTATATCGAGCAAGTACTGCCTGACTGTGGAGACGCCAAATGCAGGATTATGTAGAGTAATGGATGGGAATAATACTTCAACAACGCATATTTGCAGGGCTTTTGTGGGCTGTCGGTTGCCTCCCCTCTTTAAATATTGACCTAAGAGCTCAGATGGTTGTGAGATACGCTGTGAGATGAACGAAGGGAAACATGAATTTCCAGTACAGAATTATAAAAAGTAAAGTCAGTGCTGCTCCCCCCTCCTGGACCACCATCCCCATGATGTCAGACTTCCCATCCCTCTCCTCGATCCCCATGCTTGGTGGTCAGAATGTTATGATAGGTGTTACACAAGCAAGGCAGATTTACTTTTTTTTTTTTTAAAGCCTCCAGTATATTGCCATGCTGTCAAAAAATGCTCTGATCCTGGTGTTTTGATTAGTTACCCGGTCTGGCATGAGGTGAACATTGGTATTAATCATTTTTAATGTGTGGTGAAATGTTTAAGTAGTCCATGCACTTCATCTGTCCTCCATTTCTGTCTCTCTCTCTCTGCAGTTCCCTAACATGAGCATTGTTTTTAGAAATGATGTTTCTGACATATGATCTTGTATTTCACTTCTAAAGGGGGTTCATAAGCACATCCCACTGCCGTTTGTTCTTAATTCTTCTTTTTGTGTTTTGGTGCGTATGTGTAAAGTCTCTTTCTCCCCTCTTCTCTCTCTCTCTATGTGTGTGTATGTGTGTGTTGGAATGTGTGTGCGTGTGAGCATTCAAGTGAGTGTATATTGTACTAGAGTACTATTTTTGCCTCATAATCAGAAAACTTGTTCAGCATTCTGTGTAATATTGTCTTTTTTGCAGACTGAGATTGCTAAAAGACTGAATGCGATTTGTGCACAAGTCATACCATTCCTGTCACAAGAGGTGAGAAAAGTAGTGGACAAAATGAATAACCCACAACTCGTGTAAATCACTATTATTTGGTCTCTTGGGAGAAGAAATTCTACTTGACAAATTTATGTAAATCCTTCGGAAATTAATTGTGATACACGAGGTGCTAAATCTTGCAACACATTCAAGATACACATACAGACGCACACCCACACAGACACACACACACACCTGCAAACAGATGCTGATACAAACCCACCCCTGAGTAGGCACAAAGAGACTAAACCAAATAGGCAATGTGTGTGGCACGGTCGTTTGAAACATGACATTATCCTGAGGAAAGGAGTATTCATATATTGATCGCATGGAACATCTGCATCATTTGTCTCAGCACCAGCAGCAGGTTGCAGCAGCAGTTGAACGAGCAAAACAAGTGACAATGCAAGAACTAAATGCAATCATTGGGGTGAGTGTTGCCTTAACAGGCACATGTAAATCTGTATGCACACGAGACATGCAAACATTGTATGTCTGAATGTGCCCATACACAGGCAGGCACTCCCATGTAACTGGATGCAGGTGTGTATACATGCATATGCATGCACATGCACATACATTGAGCATGTACATTAAAAAAAAACATACACATGGACTTCCCCTGCCCCCCCCCCATCCACCACCTTTTGTTCTTATTGAGACCAGACTAAAGTTTATTGGCAACATTGGCAACCTGAAATCAAACAGACAATTATTCCTGCATTAAATGGTTTAAATCCAAAATATGTCAGAGCATAAATAGTGACGACAAACGTCTCCTGAGTTTGTGCATGTGCCCACATATATTTGATGTGTGCGTGTATAGGCATGTCTGCATTTGTCTTAGTACTTGTTCACACATCCAGGATAACATTTTTGTGGACAAAAACAATGTGGGTTGGTCTGAACTGTAGGCAACCTTTTGTTCTGACACGGAATTTAGTGAAGAGACAAACTGTTTCTGATGTCACCGAACTAACCATGAAAAGCAAAATTCTGAAGAAGAAAAATAGCATTTCACACTGGCTGTCCCAGCTTTTAAAGAATGGATCGGAGGCCTATTGTTAACCTGTATATGTGATGGGCTGTAAAGTTCTATTATCTTGATGTGTACCTGCAGTCTTGAAACATTCATTTATAACAATAAAAGTGGCAGCAGTACAAAACAGCATGTTTAATAAGGCAGTGATCAATATTTTCTGAATTTTTTTGTTGTTTTTGTATTACACAAACTAATTTCTTACCAGGAGCTGTTTAAAATATATTACTGCATGGGGAAATACTTCAGCAGTTTTGTTGAGCTCTTCGGTAATTATATTTCTATGCAGCTTAATCTAGGTTTGATCACGCTAGGTGAGAAATGAACATAAGTATTTTTTTTTAAACCCATATGATGCATAATGGTAATGGGACTTAGTGGCCACCCCATCTGCTTGAGTTTTTACACCTTACTACCTTTTCATGATGAGATTAATTTCAGTAATGATGGAGGATCCCCACTCAGCAGGCATAATGACTTTTCAGCAACAGATTCAAGCCCAGCATATGCCTCATCACCCCCATGGACCTCCCATCCCTCTTACCCCCCACCCAGCTGGTCTGCAGCCACCCATCTCTGTAGCAGGGGGCTCTGGTTTCCTGTCAGCATTTCCTGCAGGTTTCCCAGGCATCCCACCACACCTGGCCGCACTAAAAGAAGAGAAAGGTTTGTTGATAGTGTCCTGTCTTGGCAGGCTGCATTCTTGAAATGACATGTATGGTATCCAGCCTATTCTAAAAGCACATTGTCTGGTTGAACTGGAGAATAAGCTTGTTTGAAGTTCTTTCTGTAAGCATGGATTCAGAAGAAAATCAGTATCCAGGGATCATGATGTTGTATCATTTCATTCCTTGTCGGTGCAATATTCTAACCAGACTGAGCCACAGAAATGTTAATTTATCTGTCTACACAGGTATTGAAAGTGGTGAAGTTAATTACTCAGCTTTATTACAGAAGAAAATTCAAGTGAACCATTTATTCCTGAAGAGTATCCCTCGAGGAATTGCAGTTCTTGGTTATCTTACACCTAGCCATAGCTATTGACATGACTTTGCTACATAACCATGTACATAAAATAAGGATTGAGATCTTTATCTGTTCGATATTCAGCATTAGTAGAAAAATAAAATGAGGTGATACTGTATTTTGATAGTCCTTTGATTTAAGTACAGCATTGACCATGCAATAAAATGAGAAGTTTCATTGGCATTACTTTTTGAATGTCATTACTGATTGGATTTAATTGTCTAACATGCATTTGTTTTCTCTTGTATTTCAGATGAAAAACATGTGAGTACATCTTTGATTTATTTCATTATGAACAGTGTGTGAGTGCATGTGTGGATGGTTTGTGTGTAAGAGAGAGACAGAAGATAGGAGATCTGCAAACGAAGAGAAGGAGAAAAGTTTAAATATCAGAGATGAGAACTTGCCTCCTTCAGGTAGATATCCTCTGTTTCTGGGTCTGGTCAAGTTTTTTTTTTTTTTTAGATCAGTATAAATCCAATGAGAAAAATATGTAGTGTGCAGTGTGGTAGCAAACTGTCAACTGTACTGTGTGAGAATAATTCTGTGCATACCTGGCTTATTCTGAAGGATTTAAGATGTGTTGAATGTGTCATTAAAAATATTTTAGGGGTGGGGGGGGGGGTCAGATTATGGCACCCCGTGGACTTCTACCTGTTTTTTTTCCCTGATCCCAGAAGTATTGGTTTTACATAGTCCTGGTATATGATTGTGTTCCTTGAATGTTTAGAATGCTTGTATTTGGTGTCCTGTACTAAATAATTCCTTTCTTTCCAAGATTTTGCTAGAGAAATTTGGTAGCCTTGCAATCAGTAGCCGGGGATCAATTACGGGATCAGTAAAATATGTGTGTGTGTGTGTACGCGCAACATGTGCATTTTTAATCTAAAATTTGAGCTGGTTTTTTATGTGGACCAAGGGCAAATGTGGTTCTTTTGTAGGCTTTATGTCCTGCCAAACTGATTGGTTTTTCTGCTTGCTATCCTTTTGGTTTTTTTTTTTTTTTTTTTTTTTTTGCAGTTTATCTGTTTTGGCTTCTGTTACACTTTGTCACATTCTTCAGCTGTCCTCAGATGAGCATACTGCACAAAGTGCAAAAACAGTAGTCTATCATTTAATCTGTTCTGCTACAAGCAGGGCTTTTGTGTTGCTAACATGATGTGGAAGTGATTCTGTATACAAGTATACGTTCCACATTTGAAACAAAAGGTTGCCCTAATTTATCACGTGACCTGATAGGTTAGGTGGGGGAGGGGGTGGTTTCTATCAACAGAGTTGATGTTTTCATTGGCTTTATGTGGATGGAAGCTTGCTTGTGTTTGTGTATGCTGATTGTACAGGCCATTCAAAAGAATCAGCCAGTATTAAACACTTGCAGGAAAGCAGGTGCTTTTAATCATTGTAATTAAACATAGAAGCATCAGAGCAGTTAAAGGGTACTGGAGATTAGGAAGTCTTTCCAACACTACATAGATGATTCCATAAATATCATCGTATAGATATGAGAGAGAGAGAGAGAGAGAGAGAGGGAGGTTCTTTAAATTTGAAGAACAGTTTACTGAGACTTGCATTATACATGCTTTCAGCAATCAGGTCTGTCTGCTGTTTATAGCAATGAAAATTTAAAACCAGGCTAAGGCTGTTGGTAGTTGAAGGGGGCACATTTAACACCATCGCAACCAAGTGGCCTCCTTTTCTGTTTTGGACTGCAGATTTTTCCTTCATGAGTTTGTTAAAAGTGAGAATTGTCCATGTTTTTTTAGGTGCCCCCCTCCCCCCCCTTCCCCCCCCCCCCAAGGATGTGACATCACTGACTGCCATCTGTCTTGACTGACAGGTTGCATGGTGATTACCTTAAAGTCAATGAGGAAGCCAGTCTGATGTGTAGGGAGAAGGGAGTTGAGGGGAAGGGAGGAGGAAGAGAGAGGAGACAGTTGTTTGCACGTGGTCTGGACCCAAACCCCAGCCTAAGCCTCTCACTCTTGCAAAAATCATAACAAAAATACAGAATATTGTGTGCCATGCTATGGGTGCTTATTTGTCATCACCGTGCACATAGTCACGCGCAGAGTGAACAATGGTCACGAACAGAGGAAGTCGGGGAAGAAAATGAAGGTGATTAGTTTAGACTTAAAAGGTTGTAGGTGAATAGGAGGCGTAATAGAGCGAGAACGAGCAAGTGCGCGAGCGAAAGCAGTCGCGTTCTACTGCAGTCGAACCAAAAAAAACCGCCGGCCCATCTTGGGTGTCATCGCACCGCGTTGTCAAGGATTAGCTCTTCTCCAGGTTGCACTGGGCACACTTTTCACAATTAATGGGCAGAGTGCACCTTGAAAAGGATTCTTACGGGGTCAGACGTTTTGTCGGCCAGGCGCAGTCTTTTGTGTTTTTCCGGGTAAACTGTCACAGAGACAGATTGGCGGCCGGCTAACTTCGAGAAAAGATGTTTGAATTCGAAAGGTCACCGCGTGTGGTGTCAGGCAAGCGACCACTGCTGAGGCGGCGTGTTTACTTTGAGGGTTGTCTGTCCCTGAGAGTCGCCTTGTTGACGCATTGTACATACCCTGCGGATCGCACTTTTTTCCCCCCCTCTCGTTTTTTTTTTCGCTCGGTGAGGTCAGGAGAAGGTGACGGGGGTGGTGGGAGAGAGCAGGGATGTGCCCTCTGCAGGAGATGATACTGAGCGCATTGCGTTTATTTTCTGTGATAAGCTGATCCGACGTGATGCTGAGACGAGGGTTGGTAGACGTGCACTGTCCCGCCCACTCTTTTAGCCATAACCTTCTCACCGATCTGCACGGAAAAATCTAGAAAATAAAGAACAAACGAAAGACGCTCGCAGTTCAACTCGAGAGACATATGTCGTCTACTCGGGGAATGTTTTTTTCCTAGCTCCTGACGTGTCGTCTCACGTGCTTACTCTCGCACGACCGATGTTAAAGTGGATAATTCGTATGCGGAATAAAAGTTAAGCCCTCACTGTATTCCTTAGATCAGTGGATTTATACGATTCGAGCCCCCGTCCATCTACATTCTCCCCAGAGAATCACATCACTCAGAAATATTGTGAAAGATTAGTTTTATTTACGGAAGAAAAGACTGAGATATTAAGCAGCCGTATTATAGTTGGCGGTGAGGCGTCGTGACGTAATTAACACGCAGTCTTATTAACTCCCAGTAAAGGCTGATGATAGGATGTACTACGAGTGTATACGCCTGCTTTTAACTACCAGCACATGGAATCTCTTTTCCTCTTTTGGAGTAGTCTGGTCCGCTTCGGTGTACGAATGTTATATGCGGGATTGTATATATTTTTCCATTTGAAAGTGTCAGTGTGACTCCGGGTCTGAAATTTATGGCCGCATTTACATATGGGGAGGAGATCGAAAGCTTCTGCCCTCCAGCCCTAGGTAGGGTTATATGAGCGCACAGTCGTAACTCGACTCGTTTACCCTGTGTACTTCACGTGAACTTCAGCGCACGCATGGGGAGAGATGCGAGAGCGCATTCATGCAGTCCAGCCCAGGTCCTGCTGGTGTATTGTAATATCCGTCAGAGATGTGCCCGTCCACTGAGCACGAGTTCGCGTTTGGGTATTCATGTGTAATCTCGTGTTTTCATGCGAGATCTGAGTCGTGCCGTCGGCGCTAGGAACGCTTACGCTTTTTTCATCATCAAAAGCTAATGGCGAGTTAATGAACTGAGACATCTGGGCGCTCCACGCCTCCCTGTTTTTACCTCCGTCCCTCCTGCACGTACACGAGCTGTGGATTAGATTCAGAAGTTGGTAATCTCTCTGTTTCGCTCATTTTCCCCAGTCACCTCCCTTTGCCTGTCTCTCACAGGTCTGATGTGTGGAAGTTCATGAAGTAGGTACATGCAACTTAAATAATTACTAGTTTATACTGAGTATTTTGCCTCCTGCTGAACCCTATCATACTGTCTCAGACAAAACTGAGGTGACCACTCAGTCCTGTTTTTGTAGCCGCCCCCCCCCCAAACACACACGCGCGCGCGCACCTACGCAGGTGGATGGATGCTTAGCTTCCACGCGTTTGGGGAGGGGGATAGGCACACGAAACTACAGGCAGTCGTGGGGAGAGCTTGGGATTTTTTGCTCACGCTCCCTTATCGTCACCTGCTGTTGTATCTGTGACTGTTTAATCTCACTTGCAGCTAAGAGAATGCTTACAGGCGGCTGCCATCGGCCCTGTTTAGGCTATGGTTTCCGTACGACAGCTGCGGCGGGTGGCTTAAGGCGAGATACACATGTATTAGACCTTTGGAGGGAAGGAGGAGAGGGCAGTAGGGTTGCCGGTTGAAAGTGATTGATGTGGTTGCTTCAGGGTTGGCTAGCTGACGCACTGTTGGTCTAATACAATTTGACCAAGAGCTCAGGGTTTGGGGGCGTTACTTAAACAGCTTTGCTGAGAGGACATGCAGGTGTATTTTTTCCCCACTGCCGAAAACAATGGCAGGATGCAATGTTATTGCCTTTGTAGAGCTGCTGCATAGGCTTCTGAAAGGGCTGGAAGGGGGTGAGACAAGTGCTGAAGGGATGAAAGCATGGCGGTGGGAGTCGGGAGGTTCGCGCATGCGCGATAGCGTGCAGAACATTATGTTAATGATTACGCTTGAAATTATCTGCCTTAATGACGTCTCGAACAACATTTGTGAGCTCCCATTTTTTTCCTCCGATAGCATCGTTAATACTCGCGATAAAATCTCTACAGCCTCCCTCTCGCTCTTCCCCACACGCACCCACCCTGTCCCACAGGCCTCTTCACTTGTCTCCCATCCGGGCATTTTATTTGCACCTGTATGATACTGAGCTGTGTTTTTGTAATGGTTTTTAATGTTTGTCACCGCAGCAAATAGATTTGCAGGTACTGATTGGGGATGCTTTTCCGATATTTAATGCATGTGGAAGGGGGCTGGGCATAAAATGCGTATTGTCCTAACACTCATTAAAGCACTGCTGGTTTTTAAGTTTTTTTTTAAAAAAGGGAGCTTATTATTTCGCAAAGGCGATTATAATTGCACAATTACGTGATAGTTTCGAAGCTCACCAGGGGACCGTTCTCATTGCATGAGGGGAAAAAGCAGCAGTCTGAATGTAATTTCGTTTAACAGCTAGTGATTTCCTGCCCTCGCAGTGACCGGAACATTGAGCTGTCTTCAACACAGCGATTTTCCTAGCGATGTTCTTGTTCTGCGCAGATCGCGTGTCTTGATAAGAAAATTACAGTCAGCATACGATTTCATTTTGATCTTCACTTTCGCAATTTGATAAACAGCAGACTTTAATGCTTGTGGTTAATGTTGAAGCTTTCCAAGTATCACCACTTGATATTTATGCTTTTTAAATATGAGTTGAGATGAATCTAATATAATAATGTTTTCTCGTCCATTTACTCATCTTCCAGGTAAACAGTAGAACTACCAACTTTTCACTGGGTTGCGGCAATAAACACCCGCTAAACCCTGATTACATTTATGATGGCCTTTACGGCGCATGTGCGGTAGACTACAGCGGATGAAATCGATTTTAACAATGCAGGTGACAGGTTTTTTGCCGGCCTCGTGCATTGTTAGACAGCAAACTTTGGTGCGCCATGGCGTCTGCATAGTCAGAATGCAGACTCGAACGTGTTCCCTTAACGTGCCCGGAGAGTTGTAGATCACCTCGCCAACAGTTTAACAGCACTGCTTTGTGCAAAACCGTGAGTGTACTTAGGCACAGGGAATCAAAGAAGCGTTTTATGTTTCTGCACAAAAGATTTTCTGTTGAAAGTGGGTGCAAATATTAGCCAGCCCCATTTTGTTCATTGCTGGAAGGTGGAAAGCTCGCCTTTTTTTCCCACATTCCCCTTCACCCACCCACCTCACACCACCTCATACCTTTGTGCCCCCCCCCCTTTCAATCCCCGGTATATGTGCTTTTCCTATCTTCTGTATGATGTTTTGTGTACCAAGCATTTCGTCTTGGCTTCCCAAGAAGAGGGGGGTGCGAAGGGCAAATAAGCGCTGGTGTAGGGTGTTGTTCTAAGATATTAACTGTTTACTCGAGAGCCCCTGCCACAATATTTGCCGTCTGTGGGCCGCCTGTGGGCCGTAATTCCGCCGCCCGTGCAATCCGAAGGGCCAGGCAGGCTTCGGGTGAATAAGGGAGGCCCCCCTCACTTGCTCAAACAGCCCGCCTTCCGTGCGCACACACGACCGCTGTTTGTTCGCACACACGACAAAAGATTACTCCCAGTTTGCTTAGAAATGAGTTTAGCTTCATTGATCCTTAGCGTCCGTGTTGGCTCGATATTCTTTTCCCCCTTACCCTCTACCGCCCCCACCCCACCCCCACCTCCACCTCCCACCTTGACGTCAATTTGGCCCGGCCGGACTCAATTGTTTCAGAATCTTTTCGCGCGGAGTTGACAGAGGAAAATGGATGTCGCTATCTGTCAGAGGCTAATCACGGCCACATGGGAGACCCCGGCTTAATCCCCTGGCACACATGCACCCAGCTGCATGCCCGGTGCTCGTGATATTGGGGAGAAGTTTGGCCGTCGTAGACAGATCTGGCCGATCCCTTCAGATGGCTAGAAGATAAACGGACTGGCTAACTCAGTCAAGTAACTCCAAGAGGTGCCCGAGAAAAATTTAGATTTTCAGTGGACCCCCCCCCCAACCTCCACTCCAAAAAGTGCCCAGTCCTTTTAGCTGTGCGTTGTCTATCGCTCCCTTTTTCATCTCAGTCGCTTGCTGTCCTAAACGTGCAGAACATCGTTGTCATCACGCGTGTCTGCCCACGCACACAGCGCCCCTCAAGATCGCCCCACACTCCAATCTTTCACGCATGCGCGCACACAACGCACGGACTTAAGTCCCTGACTTTGGAATAGACCGTGCTGCCTGATGTGCAGAACAAACCATTGCCAATCGCCTTGGCGACTGCTTGCTGTTCATGCGGGATTAATTCCATGGCATCGAAAATCTGGGAACGATGGGTGGTTCTTCCCCCACCCTCGGGGCGGGAGGAGGATCTAGGAAAGATATTCATGGATACCACAAGCAGGCACAGCGTTGTTTTTCAAAGAAGGTCAAGGCTGGAACCGGTCACTGTTCGCTTCTGCGCACCCGTTTTGTGTTCATTGGTGCTAAGCATGGCTTAAAACAATTTTTCAATTGATCAGCGCGTCAACCAACCAGTGTTCGGACAGTAAAAATCGCGCGGACGACTGGCGAACCGGAGAGCAGCTGAACCGCCTAGACAGATCACCAGGCTAAGGTTTCGTTAAAGATATGGTCAAGGGTCACCCATTAGGGTCACATACTTTTCAGAGAGAAGGCAGGGCCTGTGATAGAACAGGGGTGGTTGGTGTCCCGATCTAGCAGCGACGAGTATTTCACGTAGGAACGTTTCTGTTGAGTCTTCGCGGTCGTCTGACGTCCTCATGTGTCAGCAGTCGGCAAGGCAAGAAGAAAACCGCGTTTCCCCCATTGTTTGCGCACATACTATTCAAGAGCAAGTGAGTCCGGAGACTTACGTTTCCGAGCGCGTGTGCACACATTCAAGATTAGGCAAATTTACTTTCCGCTGAGAACGCAGTCATGTGTACTCGCTCGGCAATAACAACCCCCTACCGTGAAAAAAAGGATCCTTACAGTTCGAGCCAAGCTTTCCTTCTCTTTTTTTTGTCCTTGGGCGCATCATCTTTTAGCCAAGGCGACGGGCGAAATGCGAGTAGGTAATTAACAGGCTTGAGCGGTGTCTTGCGACATTTGAGAGCTGGGGAGAGGAAGGTAAGAAGCACATTGTCCCTCCAGCCCTTCTCACCAGTCGTTGCTGCAGCTACCGTGAGCGAGTCACGGCGCCGCGATCGGCCCGTCATTGCTTTGTACAAGGTCACCCCATATCGTCTCCACAGTGTCAGTTGTCTACTGTGCTAACTTACAATTACATGGCAAGGGACCGGTGTCGCAAGAAATTCAGTCCACCATGAAATCTGGTCCGGCGTACAGATTGCGCATGCGCTCCAGGGAGTGGCAAAACGCTGTCACCCAGCCCTACCCTAACCCTAACTCAAATGCTGAGGCCAAAAACGATTTTAATTTAACTAATAACTTTAAATCCTCGGACCACATTTACCACAGTAACCAATGACGCGTACGAATGCGTGTACTGGAACCTAACCGGACCCGGACTCTTGGCGGACCCAATTTCTTGCGACACCGGCGCTGCGCTGCCGGCGGGAAGTTTTCCTTGAAAGTGTACTTGCCACGAGACAGACCCCTTAGTGTTCCCCCCCTCCCCTTTGTAAATGGGTGGATAGACGTGACGATCAGTGAAAGCACGGGTAGCATTGGAACGGTTCGACTAAAATCAAATGAAACTTACCTAAATTGCCCCAGATTAATGTGACATGCATTTTTAAATTCGCTAAATTTTGCAACACTATCTTCTGCCTTTGGTAGTGGTGGTTTCCTTGAGAATCAGCGAATGAAAAAGTGTCGGTGAATGTGGATGTGCGGGTGGGTGGATTAGCTGTCTCACTATGTACCAGTCTTTTCATTCCATGAAACTTTAAGCGAGCGAGACTGGAAAAAGTAATCTTTGAGGAGAGGGCTGAAGCAGGCAGTTGAACCACGATCAGATTCCTGCGCGAGACAAAAGAGATCCTATGTGCTGGTAGAGTTTTTCAAAAGGGGGGTGGGGGGGGGGAAGACGTTCACATTCATCGTCTCTTATGATACTTTTACACCCATCTGTGACTGAAGGACGATCTGTTTCCCAACCTGTTGGTCAGTGTTCCGTTCATCTCTCCCTCTGTGTGTGTGTGTGTTTCATTGCTTTCACTAGAGTGTCTGTGTCCCTCGTCCGCGCGAAGTGTGCATAAAATGTGTTTTCGCGCGTTAAAAATCCACATTTTATTTATTTATTTATTCAGAACATGCACCTATCAGCGATAGACAATTGCACCTGCTTGGCAGGTTTTCGGCAACATGCTTCTTTGTGAACTGTGAACGTTAGCTTAAAAGTGAGAAGAGGCAGCAACTGTAGTCAAGAATCAACAAGGGAAGCATAGCAGGTTTGAGAATTCAAGACGAAGCCTGTATGCGCATGCACGGACCGTATGCGCGCCTCGTCACGGTTCCCTCCCTCACCACCTTCCTTCTCACCCTCCACTCCCCAAACCGCTTATGCATCGTCGAAGGGATGCAGAAGCTCTTGTAGCGTTACTCGTAGTTTACCTTCGGTATCAAAACTTGCTAGTGTGTAGAACAGACAAAACGGATCCTGGGATCCTTTGTCCGCGTGCTTTGCCGTCAACAGGATGAAATCGTATAGCTGATTGGCACCGAAAAGGCATGGCCAGGCGATCGAGTGTCGCGTGATGGGATTCCATTATTAATCGAAGAGAATCTCATCAGCAATTTGTTCGCTGTGTCAGTATGACATGGCAGAAGATTGAAGATAGATCCATATCCTCTCCCAGCAGTGGTTTGTCTGTTCATGGCAGTATTGGGGAAAGGGCCCCCCCTCCCCTCCTTTGTCGGTTGGTTGGGGAGGGACTGCCAGGACAATCAGACTGACTGGAAAAACATTGACGTTTTGCTGAGGTGGGTGGGCGGGAAGGGGGATTTGGGAGCGAAGGCGGAGTTTTGGGCGCGAAAGCAGGAATCTGTTGTCAGTCGTCTGAGGATTGTTGCAAATACCTGGTTCTCTCTCCCCCCCCCTCTCCCACGCATTTTGTACCCTACCCCATTTCACTTCCCGTCTACCGCGTCTCTCACTTCGCCTGCTTCCTATTGCTTTTTGTGGGCTCTGTCCTCCGCCCCCCCCCCTTTCCTTCTCACCTCTGCAAATTCCTCACCCTTCACCGTCCCCTTTAAAAAAGTTATGTTTGTGCAGTAGTGCTGCATCCTTTTAAAAAAATAACATTTGGACAGGCGCGTTTGAATTTTGTTCTTGTACAGGTTGACAACCTTTTCTGTTTTTCAAGCTAGGTAGAAACTGTCATGTGTGGTTTGATCGCCCCTTTCCAGGAAATCTGAGTAGGTATTGTGTTCCCCTCCCCGTTTCCCAGTTTCCCGCCATACGGTGATACACTGCAGAGTGGTGCGTTTGTCTGAATGAACACCTTTAGTCGTAAGCTGCGGTAATGAGCCCAAGTGCTTACTTGATACGTGTGCGTTCCTGAACAATATAGCTTTTGCTACTTTTATTCGTTTTCGAGCCCTCCCGTAATCATCTCCTGTCTGTGCGTTGGTGCCTGCCGCCTCTATGTTCTGCGAAGGCAAGAGGATGTGTGAGATCACGGAGCAAGCGGAGGCGATAATGTGAGGGGGTGGGGGAAAGCAGGGGAGGATGCTTTTCGGGGTTGTTTGCTCTTGACTGGGAGGTGGGGGGGAGACAAAAAAAAACTGGCAGCGGAAGTAAGCTACTGTCTCTGGCCAAAGAGCGACAGTGAATGAAACAGAAGCAGAGAGATTAATAAAAAAAACCCAGTTCATAAAACCCGTAAGTCGAGGTTACCTGTCTTGAAGCTAAAGAAAAGTGTTAAATTAGCTGAACATTTTTTTATATATAGATCAATGACATGTCTCTAATCGTACAGCAATGCAATCAGCAATGTGAATGTTGCAAACAATACGGCCATAGCCATTCACAGATTCTGTCAACATGAAAGCCATATATTTAAGGATAGAAATAACTTCTTTGTAGCTGGTCCGCGCGAAGCCTTTATACTGGGATGAATCTAGCCATGTCTTTTTACATACGGACCCTGAAGTTCATTCTCCTTCCCTTGCTGCCCCAGAGGGCATTTGACGCCGAGATGTCAGCCATCTTTTTGTTTCGTAAAGCCCCGTATGAACAGGATTGCCTTTGTGTGGTGTAGCAAACAAGATGACGGCATAGTAGTAAAATCGATGCCCACAGCAGACGGGCTGTGTCGGCTGTAGCCAGGTCGGTTTTTTTCCCCATCCCAAACTCTTGCCAGAGCAACAGGAAGAATCCATTTTTGAATGTCTGATTTGTGCGCTGTGCATGAGAGAGAGAGAGAGAGACCCATTCGGAACAGACAAGTGCACACGCACCAATCTTCATGTGGGGGGAATGTCGAAGATTTTAAGAGGGTCGGGTTTGGAGAGAATTGGTTTTATCCAAAAAAGAAGAAAAAATGATTTGAGATAAATAGGAGTGTCACGTGTCTACATACTTGGGGTGCTTTGTTGCCATTTCCATTGAGATGAAACTAATTTTCCTCTGGGTGAATTGTTTTTCATTGCACAGTGAACGTCTGCAATTGAATTGCACGAGAAAAACTGAAATGTCTTCACTGGAAGTTGTCATTACTGTGTCGTGTCGGGCAGACGATGAAAAGAAGCTTATATGTTGAATGAGTTTTTTTTTTTTTTTTGGGTCTGATTACGATACAGAGGCGATCTGCATCTCCAAACGACAGAGACAAGTACAGACATCGTAGTCACTCTCCAGAAGTGAATGAATCTGTCAAGAAAAGGCGGCCAGATCCAAAAGGAGCAGTAAGTAGACGGGGATATAGTCTGTAGCTTGCTTGCATTTTCTTTCTTTTTTCCCCCTTTCTTTCTTTCTTTCTTTCTTTCTTTCTTTCTTTCTTTCTTTCTTTCTTTCTTTCTTTCTTTCTTTCTTTCTTTCTTTCTTTCTTTCTTTCTTTCTTTCTTTCATCTGTGGTCAGATGAAGAATGTCCAAGGTCTTACATTTGTTGGTTTTGACCACCCAGGGTCAGTAAGAGTTCCAGGCTAATTTTCTTTCCTTTTGGACACATGTTCCTTTATGTCTCCAGATCCCTCTTGGCCCCCCCCCCCCACACCTTATGTCCAGCTTGTTGCTATTTTTGGAAGAGGGTTGATAATCACAGCACATGTCCAAGCAATGCCTCCATTGACAATAGTTCAAGGTGCTTTCGGTTTGCTAATGTCTTTATCTGTATTGTTAGTAACCAGATATTATCTTTCTTCATTGCACTGTCGCTAAGATTTCTGTTGGGGATGGGTGGGTGACAGGGTAAGTTACTTTGTGATATTTATCACATTAAAAAAAATAGATTTTAAGTATGTTTTCATAAACTTAATGCTATTTGAACTAGGTCTGCTTTTTAATATATATACATTAGAAGCTGAAAGAATATGCAAGTCATAGCGTTTTATATACTTGGATATTTATAAAAAATGAAGATTACTTCTGCTGTCCATATTTTAACTTATTTTCTCCCAGTTTGTTATATTGTTATGTTCAGTACAGCTTACAAAATCACTTTGGTGCACAAGGGGTAGATCTTGCAGTCTTTCATTTGATTGAACCTGCATGATGGCCAAAGAGGCATTGTGAATTGTCAAGTTCAAAGATGAAATTGAATGGAACATTAAAAAATTGCATTAACAAAGTGTAGAATTGTTGTTGTCTTCTTACAACAACAGCTACAAAGACAACTGGTGATCAGAATCGTAGAAATGTATTTTGTATTGTTAAGATCTCTTGGTCCTTATTATTCTTTTGAGGCACACTTGCTGAAGTTGCGGTAATAGACATTTGTGGTATCTTAATGCTTCATTCTTGTTTTCCAAATTTGAAAAAAGCATGGACTTGGCCAGAAATTAAAAATACTTTATTTCTGCCTTGTAATGTTAGTGATATCAAGGTCATGACAGTTTGATTGCATGGCATTTCAGGATGCAGTTTAATTTTGCTTAGTAGTGATCTTTAATTTTTCTTTAGCTCAGCATTTTGTGACATTTAAGCATTTTGTTGGCCCTGCAATAACAGCTGTTGTCACTTTTTTTTAAAATTATGGTTTCTCGTTTTATTTAAATCATCCAACTCGCCAAGGGAAAAGGATTTAACCAAAAACTTTTGTAAAAAACTAAATACATTTTCTGTATATTTTCAGGACAGTGATGGTGAAAAAAGCGATGTTGATTTGGTTGTTGATGTTGGTGATGTGAGTATTGTCTTTGAAGAAGCAGTTACAGAAAAGAAGCATGATTTGATTCATTTTAATCTTACCTTGCATGTTTGGAAGGCAGGTGCTTCATTGATCACAAGCTTGTCTCATAACCAAAATAGGAAGACTTCAGGGTCATTAATCATGGAAATGTTAGGAGATATGTTCATTTCTCTGTTATGCTCTGACCTCAGCAGAATTACAGCCACTTTCATAAGCACCAACCAAATTGAAGGAAGCATAAAGATTGAAGCTGACTCTGTATTTTTACATCATTTTCGCACTTGGTTCAGTTTCTCGTTCGGTCCCTGTCTACTTAGAAAATACTTTACATGTTGTGTGGTGTTTAGTTACTCAGAAGTTCAAGATGGCTTAGAAATATCAAGCATTGGTGTCATGCCATTATCCCTACATGAATGCAGATTTGTAGTTACATTTGACAAAGCTTTAGAGTAAACACATTTAATAGTCATCTAGAGCTTGTGCCATTGTCAGAAAATATTGTTAGGACTTTTTCCAGATCATATGGGGCTTGCATAAGCAGTGAGTGGGAAAAGAAGTGATTGGCAATAACATTAATCAACACAGAATGATGAGTTTCTCATGCTAGCAGTTTTTTCAGGACACAACATCTCCACTGAATGGAAATCTGTCACCTCGGGACAAACACAACCACAAAGAAGGACATAAGAAAGAGGATCGTATGAGCCCGCGGAGTGATGCCTCCTCTCATGGCAGTGCTTCTTCCTCAAAACCAAAAGAGGTATTTACATCTGTTCTCAGCTTGTGGGTGTTGGCTACTCAAAACATTTGGTAAACATCTGGGATCAGAGATGACAGTGCATCTTAGTAGCAGTAGTTTGAAATTGAGTGCATGTTACATGATGGAGATATGTTATCAAATTAGCAACAGTTGAATAGAAAACTGAAGCACATAAAAGTCAGCCAGACATCTAATAATAACAGGTCCAGTGTGTAAATGATAATGCCAAAAAGACATTTCTTTTGTCTGAGAGAAGCACAGCAAAGGATCTGTAAAACATTTCTGAACCGGTTTAATCAGGAGTTTGCAGGTAAAGGGCCAATGGCCAATCAATTATGAGAAAGCAGTAAAGAACTAAAATGTATACAATCAAAAAATAACTATTTTATTCTCAGTAGATCCTTGTTTACATGTATTCTCATCATTTACAGAAAACTACTGATTCTGCTTTAAAGAATAGGTTGCTAATTGTGGAGGGAATAAAATCAGAGCTAGAAAACATGCAGTTCCTAGCTATGCTTTGATTTTTAAAGTTTCTTGCTTATGAATTTTAAGGATTGCAAAAATGATTTAATGTGAACGTGGTTTTATGTGTTTGTGTGTTGGTGTAATGAAAAGAAAAAAAAATGATTTGACTTTGTGTAATTTCCTGGGTTTTTTCCCCTTTTCATGTAGCATGAGAAAGCTGCTACACCAGCTTCTAAACCTAACACACCGACCAGTTCTGGCAGCGCAACCCCTGGACCATCTGCTGTCAAGCATGGTAACTTTTATTTTTGTCTTACATACTAAGATCTCCATATTGCAAAGACAAAAACAGTTCACTACTTCCCTGACCAGTTCCACCACAGTCCTTTTTCCCTGTACCCCAAATGTTTTCACATTGCTAGCCATTATTGACCGTGTTGTTGAGATTATTTGTTTTGAAGGCTGGAGATATGAGAAAAATTGAGACCTAACTTTGTGTGAATATATTGTAACAGTTTTCAGATTCAAAGCTGAAGATTTTCTGACTTGATGTATGTTCTGATCCTAACATGCATACATTTCCTGCATGTAACATTTTGGCTTTGTATGAACAATACAGTCATTCCATATTTGTGATCATTATGCATGTACTATACATGCTACCACAGCATAATACATTTTTGGTTTTGTTTTTTATTTTTTTAATTATTATTTATTTTTTTATTTTATTTTTTTTTTACTATTCTTACCATGTGTACAAGTCAAATTCCTAGAACTAGTTTATTTTGGGTGCTGCTAGGGCAGATCAAAATGTCATGGCAGCCCCAAAAGTCAGCCAGTAGAGATTCAGACATTGTATCTTATTAAAACCTGCTTCTGCCATACCAGTTATTGGATGGGCTCTAGATTTTCTAAGACCTCTTCCTGTTTTCCTTGAATCAGTAAAGAAATTTGTATGCAGCTGATAAGCACAACTTATATCACTCTAAGTCATCACTCGCTTGTGATAAAAATGCACTCTTTTTTGGTGTAATGCTCCCCTTAACCCTCTTTGGGCTGAACTTTGTTGCAGTGCATGTGGATTCTCTTTTTAAATGTTCTTTTTTTTCTTTTTAAAAGGCTATGTTGTATTAACTGGATGTACTGAATGTGCGTAGACATTGTCGTCCACAAACACGTGTCACATCTCCCTTCCCACCCCTTTATGTTTTTATTTCTAGCCTTATGCCATGGTGTTTTGTCTAATAAGTGTTCCTGTGATTAATGCTGTTGATGAGGAAACAGATCGCCAGGTGGTTATAGCACCAGCTTCTGAATCCGAAGTGAAGGTGCTGCTTGTTTATTACTCATGAACTGCAGCACACTTTACTCAGTCAACCTAGCTGTGAATGGGTACCGGACTCCACTGTTCGGGGAAAGTAAGGCAGTGAGGGAGAGCACATGGGCATCGCCCTCACAATGCTGACCCGTAGAAAAGGCTCATGCAGCCTCCTATTTGACCGAAAGCTTTACAGCTCGATGGACCATGATCATGGCTTTCCCGGTCAAGCACGATGGGTCATGATCACAGCTCTGTTTATATTAGCGCAGATGCTTGGGCATCATTGCCATACTTCAGAAAATGGCCTTGTTTTTGTTTACTGACTTCCTTTCTTCCATTCTGTACTGTCTGCAATTTTGAAGCAAGATTTGTGGCAGGAAATGAGTGATTCGGGGAGTTCGCTGATGAAGTGATAAGCAAGAATGGTTAGGAGTCTGTGGTGGAAGGAATGAATCGTGCAAGCATACCATAAGAGACCAAGAAAATAAACTTCTGTTCCCAGTTTAGTTGTATATTTCTTCCAGTTTTGTTGTTTTTGTTGTTGTTGCAGCTTTCAGGTGATTTTGACATTTCCACAGATTACCATACCTTTTCAAATGCAGTTGCAGACATTTTGGATTATTTTGGCACACATCTCGTTGCATACATTTTGTGAAATATCCATCTACATTCAAGATACAGTCTTCTGGTGCTTTCCTTAATATTCAACATTCTCTCTACTTTTCAAAAAAGTATAGTTTACCTACCGAGTGTTGGCAGTAATCATGTGAAAGCCCCAAAACCCACAATACCTAGTGGCAGATGTGCACGCTTTGATTTTAAGAGTGATTTCTGTATGCATTTTTCCATTATATCAGCACTGTTTGGGTTAAGGTCATGGGACATCCTGTACCTGTTATTAATGTTATTCACTTGCATGGTGGGGCTGTATTCTTATACTCCCCTTATCTCTTCAACCAGCCCCACCCCCACACTCCCACCCCATTTAGTTCCATCTCTTTGCAAAGATGGTTTTAAATACCAGTCAGTGGAACTTGCAAACATGAATGTTTTCTGCGGCATGATGGATGCACCAAGATTTGATTGATTGATTGCAAGGCTTTTCTATCCCCCTTGTTATTACCATTTCCTGTGTTCAGCCATGACAGTGTAGTTTGAGAACCTTTATGATGGACATTAAAGGAAGTGATTTAGTTTTTTCCCATATTCAAGCATGTTGATATATTCTTACCACCCACACATCCATGTCCTCTCTTACACTTAGTTTTGTCTGCATTGTAAATGTACTCCTTTTTTCTCTCAGCAGCCTACAATAACAAATTTGCAACCAGGGAACCCAAATTTTATATTCGCTCTCCTACCT
>SMGT01013140.1:861055-877147 GCA_004794575.1 Lanistes nyassanus | reverse complement strand
CCCCCCCCCCCCCATATCTAAAAATTGCACACACACAAAATATGTGGAGTTGTCCAGGGTCTGTGCTTTACAGAAGAAAATGGATGCAAATGGCTGGCTGTAACTGAATTGGTCATGTGTCTTTTATGTAAGAGGCTGCTACAGGCCCTCAAGACAAAGAGGATAATGGGATATTTATACCGATGAAAAGAGAAAATGAATAGCTTAGGGTCATAAAATGCACCAATTCCTTTCCATTTTTCCAGCGGGGTTTTTAGAATCCACAAACTTGGAAAAGATGAAGACCTTTATTGAATCTGCTGCTGACAGTGTGTTCTATTCCATCTGCACATTTGGTGGTCATTCTGCTTAAACAATTTAGTGACGTCATGAGTGTTTTGTGTCAAGTAACAGGCTTCGTGTGATGGTTGCATGATTTAGTGATCTTTGTACAAAATGTTTGCACCTTGGCATGATCTGATGAAAACTTGTATTTGCTTTTGTGGTCATTGTCGCTAGTTGTGATTTTATTGCCTTGTTTAGTCAGCTTTTTTGTTGTTTGAATTGAGTTTGGTTCTTGTGAGTGTATGGGTTTTTTTTTTAAATCTTCAGTTTTTGCTTGTATGTTTGCTGGCATTGTAGTGGTTTTATTTGAGTTCCTCGATGTTGTCTCAAAGGGTGTCTTGTTGGTCTCTCTTCTGCTTCAGCCTACCCTTTGTATCCGCACCCTACTCATGCAGGTCTTAATTCATCAGAGCTCAGCCCTGGACATGGTGCCCCAGGGAACCTTACAAACGGAATTGGGCCCAACACCTTGCCTGGCTACCCACGTGCCCCCATGGTGAGTTTAATTAGAACAGACACCCAGCTACTGATGTGTGCTGAAATGTCAACAACAGACAGTTCTAAAACAAAAATATCTTCCATATCCGGACAAGTTTCTTTTTTTTTTGTCTAAAGTGGGTTTTCCTTTTTGTGTTTGAGTGCATGCATATGTGCATGTGTGTCTGTATCTTGAGTAGCTTGGCAGTAAACTGATGAGAGCTTGTGTTCCTTAGACTTTGCCATCATTTGAAATATTCTTCACTGTTCCCCTTCTTTCACACTACCTCCCTTACTGAATACAGTGATCATTCACATCATCATTGTGTAGAGATCCATCTCTTTTTCCCAGGTGATGATGATGACTATGATGCAGAGAAGACCATGATGCGAGTAATTTTATGGCTGTTTCACAGTTTTCACCCCTTTTCATTCAGTGTACTTATTTACTCCATTTTAATCATCTAGGTTGGCTTTGATGCGCATGCCCATGGTCACATGAGGAGCTCCCTTGCCAACATTCCTGGTGGGAAACCGTGAGTATGACTTCATCGTAAATATTAGTATCAAGGTTACTCTTTATTCAAAATTAATTCACAGTTGCCTCTGCCTTTGTAGCTTCATGTCCCAGTTAACTTTAGTAAAATTGCCGATGCTTGCATATTCCTGTGAATGCTTAGTGTAATGTTTACTACAGTTCACAAGACATTCAGTTTTTGTGTCCATCTGTCTTTCTTACTTTCAGCACAGTCTTCCACTTTTTCACTTCATGATGTACATGTAACATAAGCAACACTGACATCTACTTTGATTGGTTTTATTAGAAGATTTTTATTGTTTTGTTTTGTTTTAATTTGTTTTCTTTTTAATTGAAGGGCATACTCTTTCCACGTTGGCGCTGAAGGACAGATGCAGCCAGTGCCATTTCCGCCTGATGCCCTGATTGGACCAGGGATTCCTCGCCATGCACGTCAGATCAACACGCTGAACCATGGAGAGGTTGTTTGTGCAGTCACCATTAGCAATCCCACCCGTCATGTCTACACTGGGGGGAAGGTATGCAGTAGATGTTACAGTTCGTATCTTTGTGATTATTTTTTAAGCATTTGTGTGGAGGGAAGAGTTTGGAAATGCCTGAAGTGAATGGGTTTCATATATCTAATGATGTGTTTTCAGCAACAAAATTAAATTGCTTACATTTTCTTAGTTTTTGTTCATTTTGAAAACATAGTTTGCAGTTATAGGACATTCATTCCTTCTTTGGAAGATTGTGCTGTTAGTGCCAATTATTTCTTGTATCATCTACAGTTTGTTTTGTGGGTGAAAGGGGTGTACACCAGCTGAACAGCAGTGCTATGTAGAAATAAGCATCTGTGGCTAGTGTAGGTTTCTCAGTTTCCTTTTCTATTTTCAGGGCTGTGTGAAAGTCTGGGACATCAGTCAGCCTGGAAACAAAAGTCCAATTTCCCAACTGGACTGCTTGGTGAGGATTTTCATTGTGGTATATTTTTTTCTTCTCCAAACCCACCCCCCCATCCCCCATCTCTCTCTCTCTCTTTCTATTATAACTAGCAAAGTGCTCTGCACTGCTGTACATTGCCTGATGTCGCATCTTTATTAACTGCAAAAGTGTAAAGGCATTTTTAAAAAAAATTTGCATTACATTTATCAGAACAAAGTGGTAAATTTTACTCATGTCAAAGTTATATTCATATAAACCTGGTACCATGACATCCCAATGTTTGTTGAGTTTGTGTTTTTTTAAAACTGCACCCCCACTCCCACACACAGGTAAAAACCCATTGAGCACAATGTATACAAATCAACCATTAAATTTTTTTTTTTTTTTTTGGTAGCAAAGGGATAACTACATCCGATCTATCAAGCTTTTGCAAGATGGACGGACGCTGATAGTAGGTGGAGAGGCTAGCACTCTGTCCATCTGGGATCTGGCAACAGTAAGTGTTCAGTTTTCTAGTTTCCATACAGATTTTACCAAAAAAGGTTCTGCTGCTGTTTTTATTTTTTAAAAAAAGTTTTCATTCTTCCTTTAGCAGCTGAGAGTTTTACACGTCTTTATTTGTGGTTCCCCCCTCCCCTCACCCCTCTCTCTCTTTCCATGCAGATTGCAGTTTTAGTTGTATCCATGTTTAAATTCTCATGGATATTTACCAGTTTTATTAAAAATTCATGTTAGATGTTCCTTTTGGTGTTTCCTGCATATTTTATGAACTAATGATGATAGCTTTATTTAAAGTCCATTTTTTATTCCATTTTTATTCATAGCCAACTCCTCGCATTAAAGCAGAACTGACATCAAGTGCCCCAGCTTGCTATGCCCTTGCAATCAGTCCCGATGGGAAAGTCTGCTTCAGTTGCTGTAGTGACGGCAACATTGCTGTCTGGGATCTCCACAACCAGACACTGGTCAGGTACGTATGTAGATTCTTATGCCAGTTTTTGGAGAGTTTGTGTTACCGTTTTCAAGCCTTGTCGTTATTGCTGATACCATGGGTGTCTGGCCTTGATGTCAGTGGAGGCTGTGGTATGGGTTTGCATCTTTCTGGAGATTTTCTAGATAACCTTGTTTTTTATCATGTCCTGAGATGCATCAATGATGTACTTAAAGTTTTTAGAGAGGCTGTGTTTCAACCACCTAATTGCTGCAACTCACAGTTGAATGTTTGTTGGCCCTTTGGGGGATGTTTTTCAACTCATGCCCTCAGCCTCATGTCTTTATTTACAGACAGTTCCAAGGTCACACAGATGGCGCTAGTTGTATAGACATTTCACCTGATGGAACCAAGTTATGGACAGGTGGTCTTGACAACACTGTACGCTCTTGGGACCTACGTGAGGTGAGCATATGTGATGCGATCGTAAATTTGTCTGCATGCCTGTGTCCTTTCATGAAATCATAATAAAACCTAATAGGTTTGAAATCAATTTTAAGTTGAGCAGGTACTAAACATAATCCCAGCTATTAAGTTTTCTTGAAAATTTGTTTTTTAACAACCAGTAATCTTGGCAAAAACAAAATCTTTGTGTCTGTTTAACACATTTAAGGACATGGAAAAGTGGTTTGGAAGGGACCCATATGTGCACCCATGCTTATGCATGCTTATCGTTTGCATTAATCAGCCAGCATTATGGCCTTACCACTACATTTATGATACCACTTGAGCACTTGTGATATGAGACCATGCGCATAACATCACAAAAAGAATGACTCCATTTCGTACAAAATAAATGGGATTAATGCATGCTTGGAATAAACAGTTTTGTAATCCTGATTAATTCCATGGCTTCTTGTTACCATTAATTTTGGATGCAGATCTGTGTGTGTACGAGAGAGCATATGATGGGTAGGTTAGAGGATGGGTGTTTTCATGTTTTCTGGAATAACGTTACAGATTATATTTGAGACGCAAAGTGTGTGTGTGCTTTTGTCCCTTAGCACTTATTAAACATTGAGAGAGCAGCATAGGCATTGTTTCTTGCATCCATTGCAAATGTGCAGAAGGCCAACTTCATTTACTTTTCAGGGGAGACAACTTCAGCAACATGATTTTACATCACAAATATTCTCACTGGGCTACTGTCCAACAGGCGAATGGCTGGCTGTTGGGTAAGCTGTTGTGATTTAAGACAAAAAAATAATACTAATAATAATTTCAAAGGCTTGCATCTATGCTGGCAATTCTTTGTTACATGGCGGTGGTTAAAAAATAACAATTCTTGAGAGCGATAAGCCTTTTATTAAAAATATAGTGGTTTATTTTACCTTTTCAAGTTCCAATTAATTTCTGCCTTCAGTAACAACAGCTTTAAGAACAATAAACTGCCTTCTGTCATGATGGTGCATCTTAAAAGCCATCTGTAAAGTAGCTTATTCACAGAGGTGCACATGCAAGCGCAGAAGGTTGAAATATCTATGCTGAAAGACTACAGAGAATCTACATAAAAAATACAAATTTCATTCCCATTTTTAGATCTGAATTCTTAAAGTGATTTTTTTAAAAATGTGTATCTTGCCTAGTAAGCTGTGACAAATATACCATATCCTGTCTCATTCTTTCTCCTCAGCATTGATAACTGCGTGCATGTTCACATACATACACACATATATATTTACTAATGCACAATCTGTTTCAATGTTGCTAAGGCCTAAAGTTGTTCAGTCTACAAGTTGGGGTTGGATTGCAGGAGTGGTTTTATCTCCTGTTCATATATAAAGGTGCACATAAGATGCACAAGGCAAATGGAACATACATCCACTCTTATGAGCAGCTATGAACGTGCATGCAAGCCTTCCAGGCTGGATTGAATGAATCTTCATATCTCCTCATCACTTGTAAAACTGCACATAAAATTCACTAAATGAATGGACTTTACTTTTGTGATCAGAGGTTAGATATGAAGGCTCGTACAACCCAAACCAGAGGTCTCACATACATTCTGTATTCTTTTTGCCTTAGCATGGAGAGCAGTAATGTGGAGGTACTGCACCATTCTAAGCCTGACAAGTACCAACTCCACCTGCACGAAAGCTGTGTTCTGTCGCTCAAGTTCGCCTATTGTGGCAAATGGTTCGTCTCCACTGGCAAAGACAACTTGCTTAATGCTTGGCGCACGCCATATGGAGCCAGCATTTTCCAGGTAATTGTGGTGCAGACAAAGAGATGGGGATCTGGTGGTGACTACTTTTACCAACAAAGCAGGCAGCAAAGTGATGTCCTCCACTGGCTGTGTTTACTGTGTTAATCTTCCTTATATTTCTTACTGCTGTGACTGAATCTTGTATTTCTTTTCTTCTCAGTCACCACCACTTCCCAAGGCATCCAGTAGGGTAGCAGTAACGTATGGTTGCCACGGATACCGACGGTCGTTTATACTGCATGTACTTTCTGTACACCTGTGTAAAGGGTTGGCCATCAGGGTTTTTCTCTGAGCAGCCCTCATCCCCCTTCATCACCTTCGTCCCTTTCTTCCCCTGCCATAAGATGCCCCTCACTGCTGACTGGACAGACAACGCTTCCCACCAACCACCCCCCACACACACCAGCTGCCCTTCCAGTGTCTCCCCCCCCCCCCCCCCACTTCTCTCCCTGCCTTCCCTGGTCTTTCCACGTATATATATATAGTACACGTACCCATTTCCCATTCTTACTTTCATGTTATTCATGTTTTCTCTGCTTGGATATGACAAGCACTTCTTTTCCCCCTCTGCTGACCTTCCCCCCCCCCCTCCCCTAATTACTCCATAATTTGCATAATGTATGCTTTTATTTTATTATCGGCGTTTGTCGGGAGTGATCACTTAATCTTGGAGGAGCTTATTACTGGGCATAAATGATTTTAGTATGTATGAGGTGTTTGTGATGCTGCAATAGTTTAATAGACTTGTTTGACTTATTTGCGGTGGGGGGAGCAAACATCACCCAGCAACATATTATTATTATTATTGTTGTTGTTGTTGTATTTAAGTATTAATCCTGTAGTCAAATCTTTCATCGTTGCAGTCAAAGGAATCCTCCTCGGTTTTGAGCTGTGACATTGCTGCTGATGACAAGTACATAGTCACCGGCTCAGGGGACAAGAAGGCAACACTGTATGAGGTGATCTTCTAATGGATGTACTTCTGATGAAAACACTGTGTAAACATCTCACTGAAGCCTTCTGCTCAAATTGTGGAGGATATCGGAGGCTTTCGGAGAAACCCCAAACAAGGACATTGGAGACTGGAATTTATCGTCATGTTGACATGGCTGGAATTTTAAGTGGAGGGGAAAGTATTCGTACCCAGCCCAGAGCCTGGAGGTGTGCTTCTTCTCCATCCTGTTTGTGTTGAGGTTTGCAAGTGTCTTGATGTCAGAGTGCTGTGCAGCACTTCAGTTGTGGTGTCTTTGTGCAAACATCAGACAGCGATGTTCGGCCAAGATTCTCATACCATGTTTGAACACACTGTCTTCATTGTGCAACTCGGTTTTAGATTGGAGTTATCGTTTCTTCACTTTTCATCTCTGGTGGCGTATGCTGGTACCAGCCGCTAGTCCAGTGGTGGGAGAAATAAACCTCGGAACAATAACATACATAACATTGACATCAGGAAATGAAACAGTGCATCCAGCGCTAAGGCTTATGTGTGGTTTTCATTTTTTGTGCTGTTGTGCTGAATGGCCACTCAGACTGCACGCAAACTTGTAATGTGTGGGGTAATTGAAAGGACCTCACCGAGTAGCAGTTTTTCGCTCAGCTGTGTTATGTGCTGGGATAAATGAGAGATGAGGACTGCAGTGTAGAATGCCATCTTTTGTTTGTTGACAGAAGACACAGTTTGGAATTAATGAAAATGCATTGGAAGCTGAATTTTTGTCTTTCTTTGAACAAATTTTTTTTTTCAAATTCCCTCCTATTATCCAGTCATGGGCCACATTTTCAGGAGGTTTCATTGTACTGCAGCAATCATTTTTCTCCAGTACAGATGTATTTGACTGTGAAAATGAAGAGGGCTATCTTGTGTGAATCTTCTAGGGTTTTTTTGCGTGTGTGTGCGCGGCATTAGAAAACACAAGTGAAAGTGCAAGAAGGGACCGGGAAAGGCAGTTATTTTTATCAGTTTTAATCTTTTTGTGTTTAGTTTTGACATTTTCCTTTCTCATTTGTCAGTATTAGTTGGAGCCAGAAAAGCAGGTGAGATTTTTGGTCTCCCATCCCATACCCAACACCACCCCAGTGAGCTTTCAAATATCACAGGAGAAAGGAGGCCTTTGGGATGTGCAGTTGTTGTATGTCTGTCTGACTGATCCCTGACTTGCAGCCTCGTGAACTCTGGGCCAAAGTTTAGTTGATAATTTAAGAAATATATCGGGTATACAGTTTCACAATTTTTAAAATCGGTTTTTTGTTTGGTTGGTTTGGTTTTTGGTAGTTTGAATTGTCATAAATATTTTTTCCTTCCTTTAATTCTGTCAGTAACAATAATCTTTGTGGTATGGGGTGCCTCCCATTCAGGAAGTTGTGAATCTAGGATGCTTTCTTGTAAGTTTGTTCAAGTCCAGATGAGAGAACCTGGAGACAGATGACAAGAATCAGTGTTTATCAAAATGTCATTTTCTTGCCACATTTCCTTCTTGAGTACCTCAAACAAAAAGAGTGTTTCTGAATTTTGCATTAAGTGATTGATGGGGGAGGGGGAGCAGTGATGTTGAGGTCTGTATGCATGCATAAGTTTGGTTTTGTTTACTGTTCCTATGCCATCATTATATGTCAAGATAATTTCCTTTGCCCGTCATGTCTCCTGGTAGGATTGTTGGGCCCGTCTCAGCAGGCTAGTCACCTGCTGGTCAAAGAAATTGTATTTTCATGTTCTCATGTTTAAATCTGGCTAACATTTTTTGTGGAAAAACAGTTTCTGATCCAGCTTTCAGGGCTGGCAAGATGCATGAACCTGAGCCCTGCAGCTATAAATAAAATGCATTGCTGTGGTTACTAGGAAATAGAGAAGTGAATTTCAGTGTTTGCTGTTAGTTTTTGTGTATCTTTTTACTCAGTACTTTATTAGCATTCATGGTAGGAAAAAAATCCCTAAGTCTGAAGGTTTTTGTGTGAAGTTGAATTGTGTGTGTGTGTGTGTGAGAGAGAGAGAACTGAAGAGATATGCCTGGCTGCTTGTGCCTACAGATGTTTGTTAAATGTGTATGTTTGCATGATTGTGTTTGCCTATATGATTTTTTAAGTCTGAAAATAATAGGGAGAACACAAAATGGACAACAGCAGTCTGATGCCTGGAAGTGTTGCTAAAAGTCTGACACGAGGATTTGTTGAAAATTTTGCAGCAACCCGTTCGCTGCAGAGAACTTTCATCCTGTGACAATGTCTCCTCAGCCAGCATAATTCTACAGAACAAAGAGATTCCATCATGTACATAACTATCCCACTTGAAGGGCATTTTGCCAGGCTCTGTCACCATATCAGCCTGTGCATCAGAACAGCTAACAGAAAGCTGCATGTGCTTTGAAGAAAAGAGTCGGGTTGACTTGCAGCGTTGTGAAAAAAACCTGCCTCGAGATCCTTCACTGTACTTGTGACTGCTGCACGTTGCCATTTTACTTGGACATGGTGGAATGTATTTCTGGAATTTTATCGTTCCCCCTGCAACTGTCCTTTCGTCTTACCAGCTCTGCTTTGTTTACTTAGATAGCTGATGTGATGTGCAACATTTCCATGGTTTCTTGGCCTCACCATTGGTTTATGAAAGAAACCACACCCACTGTCCTGACAATTCATGTGGCAGCATACGTACTGTGTAGAGTTTCTATACTGTGGTGGTAGTTTATTGCCATGTACAGTGAAGCTGCCGCAGATGATGAAACATTCAGTGCAACTGACACATGTGAATGGCACTCTGTGTGTGTGTGTGTGTGAGAGAGAGAATGTGTTGGAGGGAGAGTGAGACAGCATCATTACCTTTGTTTTCTTTTCTATTCACTTTGAAGTAACAGTTGTGTGAAGCTATGACAATTTAGGATTTTATAAGCACAAACCCAAGATTTAAGAAAACTAAAACAGAGAAGGATATGAGCCCTTGACCTCTGTAATGGTTAGGGAAAAGAACAGGTAGGCAAGTGTGTATGGTGGGCGAGATGTTTTTGCATATGCAGATATTGTGTGTAAACACATGAATCATGCTTCATTGTGGTCATAGCTTTTGAGCCACCATGATCACTGCTGTAAATGTTCAAGTTGGGACGGATTATTAATTCAACAGCCACTTAAATATTTGCAGGTGTGGTTTTTCAGCACAATCTGAAGTTTTCTTGGGCGTAACCCTGTGTGTTTCATCCTCCATGCGTGTTCCACATGCCTTCTAGAAAATCTTTTCCTTCTTTAAAATTGAACTAGACAAACATTAACTTTTAAAACTTGCCCTGTAGGAAAAAAAGATGAGTGGTACATTGAAACGGTATAGCAGGGAAGCTGTGTACTGGGCCCTTTCGGCACAGATAACCTTGAAAGCCCTTCACACCGATGTTTCTGAGGGAGTTGTGCAGAAAATGATGCATGAAAGTAGCTCATAAATGCTCACGAGCCTACAAATATGCAGATTTTTTATGGACTAAACATGGAAATCAGAGGACAGCAGTTTTCACCAGATTTTATGATCCCTGCATCTTTAACTGTACATTAAAACCACTGCCACCTGGATTTGTCAGTATATTGTGTATGTCCTCCTCTTACCAGTGTAAACACATTCTTATTTCCTCATCTGTCAGTTTTCTGTCTCCCACCTTTTTCTCACCCACCCCTTCCCACAAACTCACTTCCTCAGAACTTTGGTCACTTTAAAAATCTGACATTATGGTTGGCACAGCTGGTAGTTGGCCAGCAAGTCAGTAATGATATTTCTTTCACTACGCTTTTTATTGAAAACCATCAGCAGATTACCCCCTCCTCTGAGCTTTATGATCCCATTCTATGCTGGTTGTACTGTGCTGTGCATCGTTATGAACAGTTTTGATAACTTTGAAATTCCCTTCTGCAAAACAAAACAAAAATCTTTGCCTTGAATAGGTAGATTCCTTCAATTGTTTTCTGGGAAAAGACAAGGTAATAGGGACAAATCTGCAATCTTAAAAAAACCCACATACTGTGGAATTCAGTATTGTCTGTACAAGCTAATAGAGGCCAAAGATGACAGGATTTTTTAAGGTTGTCATGGTAAGGTGCATATGTTTCTTAGTGTAAATTTGCCCAGATTTTCCTGTTTGTATTCATCTAGTTAATTGAGGGTGTTTCTCCAGCCATGTTCATAAGATACCTCTCTTCTTCTCTTTACTTGACGAGGACTGTTGTTAGTCTCAAAAACCCAATTTCAGTTAGTTTTGCCATAAATCCAACTATTCAATATTAAGAAAAAGAGTTCATTGTCCTGGGCTTGTGATTATGTTGAAATCTCGGTGCAAACTAGTCTTTTTTTTTAAGTGATTGGCAAACGTAAGCATAGGGCTAAACCATAGCTAGTTTAATATGAAACTTAAAGCATGGACTCTTAAGTGAATTCTATTGCAGCAAGTAGTAAAAATCCCACTGAGGAATACCAAAAAGACAGCAAAAGTGAATGCAGCAGCTAATTTCTGAACAAATTTTTGTGTTTGAGTAGTTTTTCATTGTATTGTTTGGGGTTTTTTTGTGGAAAAGCTAAGATGCTGGATGATGTCCAACAGATCTATTACTGAAAAGTATCGGATTTCCCTTTTTTGTCATTATTTTTAAACACTGGACATTGATAATATCTGAAATGCCTGACATGGTGTAAGCTTGTGAAGGCCTTCTATCACTATGGTGTGAATGGAAATGCAGCAACTGTGTTCACCATGGAAGTCTAGAGTTCAGTGATGCATGTTGGTTGTCTGTTCTCCATGTACAGTTTCTGCCAGACTTTTATTTCCATTTCAATATTTTTCAGGCCCATGTGAGATAGCACTGCAAGACTTTACGTTGGTGTCAGCGTTATTTCTGGTGCTGTTACGGTGACCACGCTGAATCAACTCTTTTGTTCTTTCTTTTCTTCTTTTGCCCTCCTGCTCGGATGTCGTATCATTGGCTTCAGGTCACATGACCATCATTAGTGTTCCATGAGCTCCGTGTCATATCCAGGTCATTGTTTTGTCACATGATCTACCTGCGTGTCTGCTCGTCTAGCAGTTTCCCTGTGTTTATTGTCTGTACCAGTAGAAAGAACAAAAATAAATACCTGGTCAGTTATGAACTGTTTTGATTGTTTTTTGTTACTGTGACTTAATAGTTTATAAGCCTGAGCTAGGTGCAGGATACACGGGGTGAACTTTGCTAGCACCAAGCAGTAAGCTACATCAGGTATGTGCCTCATTCTATCATCCATGTAAAATTCATGCTCTGTTGGTATGTATATGAGGTAGCTGCATCTATTCTTAGAGGGCTGGTCATGTTGAAGCAAACTCGCAATAATGGGGGCAGAGGGTGTGGGGGGAAAAGGGGGTTACCCATCAGTGGAAAAAAAGTGTAGAAGCATCGATAGACAAGCCTGGGCAATGGGTCAATTTTCTCCCCCTAAAATCCTCAGGCATTTCTTATTATTTTACATCATTATATGTAAACTATTGAAGCCTGCCTTTCCTGCACACAACAATAAAGTACTTCTGGACATTGTTTCAATGGCAACTGCTGTTCAGACATTTGATTCTGCATTAAGAAACTCCCAAAATAACATGGCTCCTGCGCGCAGACAACTTTGACAAACAGAAAATTATCGGTTTAGGAGTACCATGTATCATTGCTTGCTTAATTGAAGCTGTGTACGCGTGTGAGTGCAAAAGCAAAGTCCCCGTTCTTCTGGAATGAACGTTCTCTCCCAGCAGTTCCCTATAACTGACGGAGTGAAATTTGCCTCTTGGCACCCAGTGCTAAGACATCATGCTATACCACCGAGAGCCTATAGATGAGTATCATGGTAATACATGTATATTACAAATAACGCAGGCCGGACTGGATTACAGTGTGCTGGAATGTTTTTAATTTTCGGAGTTTTCAAATTACCACCGTGGCGTATACACTAGAGTTTACTTTGACGTCATCAGACGGCATGTTGGCTACCAAATGCGATATAACGTACCAGTCAAATGTGTTTAAACTGTTCTGCAAAGGATTTCAGTTCCCTTCTTCATTAGACATCAAGGTAAAAAAGCCAGCGACAGTGCTTTCTTTCACAAAACCCAGCAACTGCCCAGCCAGCATGGCGTCTTGGCTAGTACACGGTACATGGTCGCGGTAAGCAGCACCTAAACAAAGTGAAAACCCTCTGTGATGTGGGGCTTTCTCCATCAGTTGATGTCATCTGAGCTGAAGATCATAGTTATACCGTGAGACATAAAAATAAACCCTGAAGATGTTAATACGTCACAGAGATAAACAGATAATGATGAAACAGAAGAGGGATTAGGGGGACCGGTTTCAAGCCAGTACATGTAAATACTAAAGGTTATCTGGGCATACAGGTGACTAGCAATGCTTCAAGCACGGGAAGAGCAGACAACTCTACACGTGTTTCCTGCCTGAACCAACCAAGAATGTCTCCACGGACGCTAAGGCATGTGTCAAAACAGCGCTTTGTGATGGAAACAAACAGTCCGACTGATGTCCGCCATTATCAGTTGTGACCCACCAAACCCACCCCCACCTGTCTTCTGCCTTCTCGACTTAAGTTGCATGGGGAAAGGGGGGGGGCCCACTTTTTGGTCTGCCCGTGAGTAGGAGTGAAGTTCAATAGCCATTTAAGGGCCGCACACTGTTAGCCTTAGTCATCAAAGACTATGATAAAAAGCCGGAGAGGACAACGCTATAGCCTGTTCAAGCACGCACTTGATATACCAGGCAGCTGTTTGCCATATCGCTGTATGTACTATACCGCTCAAAAGAATTGTAAAACCAGTGCACGCGTTAACGTGATCCCAAGACAAAGCAGTATGGTCACAATGAAGCCGAAGTGTACCTCATTTATTAAAGACCAACAACAATTTTAATGGACTTCTTTCTTTGAAACAACGAGATTCCCCTCCCATGAAAGACAGCCCAGATATACAAAAGTCAGAGCAGGTGCAATATAAAATAATGTCAAGGACGTGTACCCTCCATTGGCCTGCATGCAAGCAAGGGCACCAAAGTCCTTAGAGTCATTTGGGGGACCACTTGCACTCCTGCTGAAGCAAAAAAGAACAGCTGGTTAAGGTCAGTTGGCGGTGGATGATTTGCCCGCAGCTGACGGCTCAGCACATCCCACAGATGTTCGATCGGGTGAAGCTCCGGTGAATTTGCTCCCTAGTCCCTGCGAGTGACTTGCTGGTGCAGGAAGGTGATGATGAACACCAAGCCCTGTGTGGTCTGGCATTGTCATCCTGGAAAATGACGGCTGGTCCCATTACCTGCAGCGATGGCAGTACGAGGGACCGCAGAATGTCATCCCTGTAGACCACGCCAATGAGGCTGCCTTGCACACAGAGCGGGGGGGGGGGAGGAGGGGTTCTGTAAACCACGCGGATTCCTTCCCAAATCATGATGGACCCGCCACCAAACAGAAGTTTACAGTCCTTCACAGTGGCATCGTGATAACGCTCAGCCTGTCTCTTCCAGAAATGATCTTACAAAATGAGGCCCACCAAATGTATGAGGTCGGATTTTGTGTTCTTGCAAACTACGCACGTCCGTGACCTCCCTGCCAGTGCAACTGGGTTGTTGCATTCTTTTGAGCAGTATATGTTAAAGAAAAGAGGGGTGTGGAATCCATGGGATCGTGGGAAGGCTTTATGATGGTCTAACTCGATACCAAGTTAAGGAACTTTGGGGCGTTAAGTGATTGTGTCGCGCCTTGGAGACATTTGTGGGGGTTGGGATGGGGGACGGAGAAGGGTTGTTATGGAGAGTAAGGGAGAGAAGAAACTATGTTTGCAGAAGGGCGGAGGGTCCGCAGTAGATACCTGAGCATGCCAGTGTTTGCACAGTCATGCCCCCGGACTGTGGGTTACCTGCCCATTTCGTGAAATCGAACAAACCGAAGGATTTGCTTGGCTTTTATCAGAGATTTGAACTAACCCCTCCATTCATTCTCTCTGCTCTCTCTCTCTCTCTCTCTCTCTCTCTCTCTCTCTCTCTCTCTCTCTCTCTCTCTCTCATACACATGCGCACGTATATACAGGTTCATATCCCCAGATAAACCAGAGCAGGCAGTCGAATACGCACAACGGTCAAAGAGGACGTCATCAGTTTACTTCTTCCGCCCATCTTAGGGTATACATGCATTACCCGGTTCAATGCTCTAATTCCCTGGCTCTTTGTTCCACGATTTGTACTTTTATTCTATTATCCCATCCGCCGCCTCTTCCAAGTGCTTTTCAACAATATCTAGTGACGAAACCACCAGAGGGGGCTGACAACAGTTTGGTAAGGCAAGGCAAGGGCAGGTACAAACGTAGTGGGGGGTGGGGGTGGCGGGACACAGACAAGTGTTTTCCGCAGACGTTCGTACCCGTGAAAATTTTGCCCAAAACGATGTGCCCTCGCTTTAAGCACCCCCCCACACACACACACTCGGTCATATCAGACCCTCGACCGACCCTTCACGAGAAGCGATCTTATGGGCAGAGACCTTCCAACGACAGTTCTTATCTGAGGAACGCCATCTGCTCCTTTTCCGAGCAGACGTGCAGGAAACGAGCAGTGAACGCTCATCGGACAGAGCTGGGTTTTAAAGGCTTCTCGGAATCAGCACGCGCCAAAGCGATTCATTTACATTCAGATCTTTTTCAAGCGAGGTTTGGAACATTTCTTTAGGGGTTTTTTCTGGAAGAAGGTTGGTCATTAGTTTTTTGTTGGGTTTATTTATTTTTTTTTTGGGGGGGGGTATAAACGGGGTTGGGGTTAGCTGTAGGTTTTGCATGACATACATCAAGGACTGGAAAGAACCCCCCGAATTAAGTCTTGAACTGCTGACGGGTGTCGGTTCTCTGGGGTTTCTGGGATTTCTTTTTTTTTTGGGGGGGGGGGATAATGGTGAAAAGAATATGTGGGGGTGGGGTAGTAGGGAGTGCACAAAAACCAAGCTGCTTCCCTAGGAAAAAAGAACCGCAGTATCAAGCCACCCATAAGTCAAGCCCATTCTTTCTCTTTTTAAGTATGCAAAAAACGTGTACGATGATACACGACAGTAATGTCTCGAAGTTGAACTGCTTTTCGCTTTTGAGACGTCGATGGTTGGGGCGTAAGGGGTATTCCTACCTGATCATCCGACAGTGAGATGCAATCACCCTGTGTAATTTAGGTGCACCTTTACATGGGGAGAGGAAATAGCCACATCCAGGCACCGCAGCCCAGAGGAAACTATTGCTGAACCATTAATCACGAAACGTATGACTAAAAATGAACCGAATGATCCACTGCGTGTCTCCAAGCTGGTCCTAACACCGGTTTTAATAATGCTAGTCCCCTTGTAGCCAGAGCGACAAAACATTGCAGTTACGGCCCTGTCTTTCATTTCTCATTTTCTACCTTAGCACCGAAAGCATGTTATCCCAGGTGACATAATCCGAAAAATATCGCGCGTTTGTGCCTTGCTCGCCTTAAGCCAGCCAGCTTCCTCTTTTGAAAAAAAATCCATTTCGAGATGTATGGCTAGCTTTTGCTGGTCAATATTGACTTTTCCAATGGCTGTTTGTGTTGTGATAGCGGCCAACGCCAACACGCCCCCCCCCCCCCCCCCCC
>SMGT01013140.1:842443-861021 GCA_004794575.1 Lanistes nyassanus | reverse complement strand
CCCCGCCATCCTCTTCCCAGGCAGGGGCCGTGTTTGCGCATGTCGCTCGCTCGACCCACTCTAACAAAACTATCGCGCGGAATTGACATTATTAATTGCTGCAGAGAGATTTACTTCGCTCTCTCCCTCTGCACACCGTGTGGACTACGGTAATGCGACGAAAGGCCGGGGTCACGTGACGGGACTCTTGAACGGGATGAGTCGACAAAGAGCTAACACACTGTGCTGATAGAGTGCCACCCCCCACCAACCCCCTGCAAGCTAAGCCCGGTGAGTGATTAGTTTGATCGTCTTGGAAAGGAGGGAGCCGGGTGGAGTGATAAATCAAGTCCGGCGATACGCGAGGCAGACGATACATTGAAAAGTGAACGATGCACGAGGCCTCGAGGGATGACTTGCATGGTGAGTGAACACAAGGCTAGACCAGCGGGAGGGAGAATGTTAGAATACAGATAAAACGCGAACAGCTTGTAAGTCCCAATACTAATGGCATTGTTTTAGGGGAAACTGTAGTTTGTATTGAGGTCTCTTTGTTTTGGACCCACCACCACGTGGTTTGTCTCTCTCTCTCTCATTGGGTGTTTTCCGGTGTGTCGCGTGCGTGAACGGACGGGGTGAATTACAGTATTCAGAATATGGTATGCAGTGTAAACTTTTCCAAGTAAAACGTAAGTCGCAAAAAGACCTTACTGACAAGGTAGAAACGACGCTTAAGCAAAACAGCATACAAAATACAGGTTCTGTGATCATTAGATGCTGCGAAGGAAGGCGGTATATGGTTGAAACGGCAGTTTGTGTACAGTTTGAACCCAGCAACATCACACCTTTGTAGATCAGTACAGCGCGCCACGGAAGAAGAGAAAGTAGTGGGATGTAGGAAGGTGGGAGAGGGAGAAAACAGGACAAATAGACGTAGACGAAGGAATGACAGGGCGATGGGCGGACGGAGAAATATTGGCACAAATTTCTCTGAAAAGGTCTCAGCTATTCTGGTCTGTCAACACACACACACACACAAGAGAGAATAAAGTCTTTCTGAAAATCTTTCCAAAGGGCAGTCGGCGAGGAAAAAAAAAAGAAAGAAAGCTGACACTATGTTCGTCCCTCTCATCCCCTCGCCAGCCCCCCCCCCCAAAAAAAAAAGAAAAAAAAATTGCCTTCCTAACCGCAGGTCGGGTTAGGAACCAGCATCGTTTTCCTTTGGACATTAAATCTGCTTTAATTTGCGTGTTGTCGCGTCGGCATTAACCACGCCTCACAAACCCCGTGCAAGCAGAAGCAACGTTAAGACGAGGTATGTGGAGGGTGGGGGAAAGGAGGTTATGTGGCGACATCTGTTCGTCAGTTGTGTGCGTGGAAATATTACGACCGAACGTTTCGTCTGGCATTTTTTTTTTCAAAATTGTCCTCTATTTATATTTTTGTTTCTTTTGTGCCATTATTGTAACAATTTCAGGCCGAGACAAATCCTGTGCTTTGTAGGCAAGGCGGGGCAAAGCAATGAGATTACGCCCCTGTTCCCTTGACAACTAAACTAGTAAAAGGATCCCATTTACGCCACGGGCAATGAAGATGGCCCGCTTCCAATCCCAGGAATTTATTGACCGTAAAAGGGTGCGGGAGGTGGGTGAAGAAGAATAAAGGATCCAATGAACACTGATTATAGCTGACAACAGAGGCAATGAACATAAAAGACTTGTCAGATCAGCTATGATCCCTGATGAGAAAGAAATTTTTACCAAAGGAGAATGTAACGTCTGCATGTACCTCTGGCTGCATGTGCGTGCGCGTGTACATCTATGTGTGTGAGGGGTTGGGGGACGTGGGGACGGGGGGAGACGAGACAGTAAACGGATGGTAAGTATGAGGCGTCCATACAGCTTATTGTGATGCCAGGTTTGTAAGAAATGGAGGCAATATTTAAGAGCTAGTGAAGCAACGAGGAGAAACAGAAATCTGCTTTAATGATCAGACACACCAGTGGTAAGAAGCAGTCAGGTCTGCTAACGACAAACCACAGTGGGAATTAAGAAGCGGTGAGGTCTCGCAACAGTTCGCTTTGGTGATGATAAAATGCAGCAAATGGTGATAATGGTATGCCAAATGCTAATAATAGTAATGCTATGCTAATGTGCCAAGAAGCACTTTGCACTGATGATGGTAAGCTAATATGGAGTAAATTTTTAGCTCTGTGGTAACTCATGATAAGAAACAAGTGAGCTCTGGGTGGTAAGAATCAGTGAGCGCTGACAATGGCAAACCACGGTGGCACTGAGGTCTAGTGACGGTGATCCATGACAGTAACAAGCATTGAGCTTTAATGAGGATCAGTGGCCATGGTGATAATTCAGTGACCACTGATGACAAAACCATGATAATAGCGACCTCCTATGACGATAACTATGATGGCAAGATCTTTTTCCCACGAAAAAAATGGCTGATCGTCTTGGAACTGAAAGTTTCTTTAGTCGTCTCAAAGTGAGACCGACAGGACAGCATTTGATGCAATAGTAACCTTATGCCTCCCTCCACCTCCCAACCCAGCGGGTTATTCGATCACCACTAGTCACAACCATACACGTCCATGCTATAACACCGGTCACAAGGGAGCTCATCCAAACTTTCCTTACAATATTAAGAAGAATTAATGGCGGCGAGGCTTGCGAGAGAACCTATGTGACCTCAGACCCTTTAGAGGGTTGAAGTTGGGATCTGCGACGTCACGACTGTGCAGTACTAGCGACGCATAGAATCTGAATTCAACCCCCCCCCCTCCCCGCAAAAAATCGTCGACTTTTGCCCCTTATTACCTGTCATCTGTTGTTTTTCCCTGGACAACAGTTCTGTACCAGACTGTTTGTTCCGATGAGCTATGGGCAGGCGAAAAATTGGTTAATAAGATTATTGCACGTGCGAAGCACGTTGGATTGACTCACGCCGGAAGCCGGCTCAGGTGACGATGCAGGGGAGGTAACAGGTGTGACAGTTCCGTTTTGGATCGTGCCCCCAAGGTAGCGCTCAATCGTTTGGCGAACCACGTGGGAGAGTAAAGTGATCGACAATCAACATCGGCAGTGACCCGATCCATAGTTTGCACGGAGACCAGAGGGTGGGGGAGATCGTGACTAGGAGAATGGAAGCGGAATTCAAAGGGCAAATAAAACCGTATTCCTCCTCCACAGGATCTGAACTCCCCCATCCCCTCCCCATCTCCTGTTACCTGCCCTGTTGCAGATTGACTTTTCCACTCAGCGGAACTGCTTATTCACCTGTATAAATATTTGCAATGTGTTTCACTGCACTGTTATTTATTTTCCTTCCTTCATTCGTGTATCCGTTTGATAGATCCGCAAGCTAGATTCATACTTAGTCAAATGAACACTATCCTCTCAATCGCAGAATCTAGTTGTAGGTTTTAGACACAGGTACAGTACAATTAAGTCGAGTGAAGGTGAAGGTTAACAGGAAGTAATGTGGGCGTCTGTAACCCAAAAAAATCGCTTAGGAGGAGGAAAAACAAGGGTTTAATTAAGACTGGTGACGAAGGGGGTGGGGGTAGTTTACAGACACGTATATGCTTCTAAACGAACTGGGATCCCACGAGCCAATCGAGCGACAAACCTCGTTCGTTTGCTGTGTACACGTCCAAATCGGATAGCCAATCTCTGTTTGCTCGGCAAAGTTGGGGGTGTTTGTGTTTACGTCGCAGCCGTACGGGTGTTTGTGTTTACTCGACAAAGGTCAGTGTGTTTGCCTGGCAGTGAACAACGACGCGTACGCCGCCATGGCCAAGGGGACGGAACTCTGTGCGTCTTCTTTCTTCCTTCACCCAGCGATGCTGCCACCCACCGTCTCTGTTCCATATGAGTAAGAGGGCAAGACGCAATGCATGCAAGAGTCTGTGGCCACATTAATATGGTATTTAGTCTTTTGTGAAGGCGAGTTTATATCTTTTGCCTTTACCTGTGAAAATAATAGAAGTGGTGACGTTTTTAACCAATATGTAAAAGTATATGACAGCTCAATCTCTCTCTGTGGTAGTGCTTTTGTTCGCCTTTGTAGCTGCTGATTTGGCATAGAAAATCATCACCAGTATTGGATTTAGACACCTATCTGTAGTAAGTAACAGTAAGGGCGAAGGTTCCAACACCCAGAATCCCCCTCCTCTGTCCTGCAGCCTGTTTCTGCTCCCATATCTATATATAGCTTCCAGTTGACCAGACAAAGAACGACTGGTACCCCGGTGACGTCAGAAAGAGCAAAGGTCAATTGGTCTTGGATCTGAATAAAAGAGTCTGGCGTTAAGCCTCGCCAAGTGACCTGCCAAGCATTTTTCAGTGGCTTCTCGCCCCCTTGTCTGCTGTTAACAAAAGGGTTAATCCTGTAGGGGATCCGCGTCGACCACATTCGCTGCATTATTTGGCATGGACTGGGGATAAAATGGACTCCCTCCCGGTCCAGTCTGCCCTTTAATTAAAATCTTCTCTTTTTTAACTGTTAAAAAATCGGGGTTCAAGTGAATTGCGTTCAGGCGCTCTCTCTTCCTCTCACGTACACGCACATCTTCCACACGCGCGCGGACACACACACAAATACATGCACACACTATAATATATATAATGTATCTCACAAACACCCAAGGGCGATAAATAATACACAAGCAAATGTTGACTTCCGCGTTTCTGATTTTTTCCCTCCTCCTAAAAGTAAGTATATTTACAGTATGGTAATCAAGTTTGCTTGTAGAGTTACTTACCCAAAGATATCACATTTATTTATGAGAAAGGAAGACGGAAGACAGTTGCGGCAGGTTGAATATGTAACGAAAGCAATAATCTTTGTGGCACCTTTTGTTTCATCCGCTCTGAACGACACATCCCTGCGTCCTGAAATCGCGTGTTACTCAAGTAAAAGAACACGATAAATAATCCAGGTGCCTCTGATCGGGCTCAGTGAAAAATGCGGGCAGCCGAAGCAAGGGCTTGTCTGACCCTTCTGTCGCCCCAGGCGCGAACACCCCTCGGAGCAGTGACATTAAGACAGTCTTATAAAATATGGAGACTCGCTTTCGAGAGTTCAGCTACTACGTAGGTACTCTTCACATTTAATTCCACACCCTCCCACCCTTTTCGTCTCAGAGCCGCAAGGCAGCAGTGTTATATTGGAAACGTTTTAGAGGCCCAGTAATTTAGAGCAACATTTATTTTCGCGTGAGACTTCGAACCTCCAGGAGACACCTGAGACCTTGACAGGTGTAAGCCCTGGGTAAACTCGCACTCGAGGGTTATCTCCTCTTTGAAAGTGACAGGTTGTAATCAGTTTACGTCGAGTTGCATGAAGGTTGGTGGTGGTGTGAGGGGGGGGGCGTCAGTAAAACCAGAATAAGACCTTAAGAGCTGTATCTTTTCATGAATCATAGGTGATTAAATACTTTTGCAACAGGTTTTTGTTTTTCAGCACTTCAAGTTGATTTTCAATTTCACCTCCCCCCCCCACCCCCGACAAGAAAAATATGGATGCTGTCTCCATACCATTGCCCTTCTATCTTCTTCACGCACAACCCACAGCTACAGTTTGGCATACGGCCTGATGTAATTATTCCAAGGATTAAGTCGTAATCATGGCGATGGGTGTAGTTCATGTAGTGAAACTGTCACAGTGACTGGTTTCATCGATATAAAAGCTTCATCCATGTCCGTTCTGTAAAACATTCGCACGGCAGAGTCGCACAGAGAACAAGTGGATAGAGGGGTGGGTTTTGTTTTGTTTTTTTGCAGATCGTGGGAAAGCGTCCGTACGAACACGCGCTCGTCTTCAGACATGGCGGACACGGACTGCAGGGCAGTGGAAGCACAACGTCTCCAATCCAAACACAAAAGTGAAGACTGGCTACAATACAACCCACCAGTATCCTGTGGTGGTGGGGGGTGGGAAGGGGTGGAAGGCAGCCAATCAGAAAGCCTTTAACAAAAGTCTCGTTCACGAGGCTAGCAAACGTGGCGGTCCTGGGTGGGTTACAAGTAAAAGAAACGACCTCCTTGTGTTGTGCCCACGTTTGCTTAGGATCATCCCGAATCACCGCCAAAGCAAACTTGCCAGCCACGCGATTCATGGTGCCGACAAAGTTGGGTTTAAAAAAAAATCCCCCTCCCAGTCCTCAACTCTTTGGTCCACAGAGGTGCGCTCGAGAAGGCTCAAGCCGAAGGCTCTTAGGCAGCGCTCATTGTTGCTAGCGTCACGTGACTTGGCTGTTCTGCGCACGACACCTAGCTGAGGGGGGGAGGGCGGGTTAGGTGAGGGCTCGGACCTCCCGGGTAGAGGAAGATAACGGTGTATCCACGGCGAAAGTTGAGGACGAGCTTGCACGAGTTGTCCGCGCGGACGCGTTGTTGGAACGCGCATGAAGCGATCGCGACAGAAGAGCTGTGTGCGCGACAAGGCAGTTCGCACTGTCGCTGGATTTTCGGTCCCCCCTCCCACCTCGGCCCCCAGGCCCTGTAGTGACAACAGAAAAAGCTACGAGAACTTTGGAAGGGGGTTGGGGTGATGGTTTTCCAATACGTTGAGACATGGGAAGTAATAGGAAAGATAAAATTAACATGACAATGGACAGTCGATTTGTGGAACTAACGATGAATATGTTACGAACAATTAAATATCCGTGGGCCAAAATCCGTCTTAGGTTTAAAGTTTAAACCACTTAAAACGGATAAAAGGTAAACTGAAATATTTTGTCTGTTTCATCCGTCTTCTCCAGATTTTTTTTTGGGGGGGGGGGCGGTGGGTGCGGGGAATCAAGGATAGAGCAAGGTTAAAGTCTAAAAATCACAGAAGTTTGAAGAAACAATTATATGTTTTTAACATTTACTGTGCATCTCACCTGATCTTCAAAAAGTCTAGCCGCGACCACATTGCTTTCCTGCTTAACCTAGGAGCTATAAACGCCTACAACCTAGAGACTTCAAAACAGTTGCAAAACATATACGCGCGTGCGCCCACGCCACACACACGTTATATTCAATGACAATGTCTAATGATCGATTAGGGGAAAGGAATGCCACCAGACAGTCAATAAGAATAAGAAAAATGAATTTTAAGACGATTTTTGACGGTAGGAAAGTTGTCAGCGGATAGACAAGGGGAGGTGGGGGCGTTTCCAGACAGAAACCTTGATCAACAACTCAAGGACTTTTTCCTTTTCTCGGATATTTTGAAAATACATTTTTCATTAGCAGACCGGAGATGACGACGAGGGAGACAGAACTGAAAGAGTTCTCAGGTAGGAGAGGACAGAATCTGAGAATACTGTAACATGTTGTAGTAGTCTAGTCAATTCGCCTAGCTACAGGCAGCCAGTACAGCTCTTTAGGTACGATTAAAACCCATTAATATTATTATTAAAGCTTAGACCTAGCAGGACACCCCACTTATCTACATCAATATCCACCTCTCCTCACCCACCGCGAACTGCCACATACGACTTTTGAAGGTCATTCATCTACCAGGTAAGACAAATTGCCATCAGTACAGCGTGGCAGTTAGCTGGCTTATTCCCCCTGCACCATCAAAGTTACCTTGAGACTCGTTTTACACGAACGAGTTTGCGCGAACTTCGCGCGTGGGGTTTTGTTTTGTTTTGAGCACTGCGGAGTACGCGCGAAGTAGGGGAGGCTACTTTGGGGCACCACTGCCCCGAAATACTCTCGCCTGGTAAACATGGCGGCTGTAGTGGTCGGATATTTTTGCCTTCAGATTGCAGCTTATAACATACTTCCCGCCATTGTTAACAGGTCTTTAATAATATAATTAATATGTTTAACATTCTTCCTTCCCGTTTTCATAATAATCATTTTCATCCCAAGCTGCTATTTACCACAAACTAGTTCCGACAGTGAGCTCCCCTTAGCCGTTTTATGGCAATCGCCGCTGCTCGGCTCGCTTCGCACCCGCAGGTCCTTCGCGAGGTCTGATGCCTGATAAATGCGTGAGTTGCTGGCATGAACACATATATCTGCGTATTTAAAGGCTGGGATTAATCACACGATAGTACTCGACAACTTTTCTTACCATCCGGTTGGCGCCAACAGAACTCCAAGCCACCAATGTTCCTTACTGGAATAAAATTCAATCAGATTTTGTTGTGTATTGTCTGTATTTAGTATCTCGTTTACGAACACCCCTAGGCGATGTACTTGAGGATAAGAGATCCGCACCGCCGTGTGTTCCAGCACAGCTTCATATCAGTAGACAGGCGTGCTCGACTCCCGCTTCCAACGAATAGACTTTCAGAGAATCAGTTGATTGTTAAAAGAACGACGTAAACAAATGAGCAATCATCACAAAGGTTGTGTGCAATCAACTGTAAGACCGTGCAAGTGACAAAACTGAATAAAAGTGAAAGTACTACAAGAACTGCCGTCACTTTCCCCGCCCTCTCACACACACACACACGTCATTATATAACAGTGAAGGGATTTCCGGATGGAGGGGATGGGAAGAAACCCGTGTAAGACATTGAAGCCCAGCCCTTCTCGAAGCATCTGGTATCTGCCCCATTCTGGGAGTGTCAAACTACCCTTTTCCATATAAAGTCGATCTTCCCTCCCCTCACCAATTCTTACACAGATTTTGTCTCCAGGTATCCTCTCTTAACAAGGGATCCCATCGGTGGAAGCCACAGCATCTGCGAGTCTACGGCATCCGATTCCCATCAAAGCTCACCATCCACGAAAAATATTTGCATAAACCTGTCATAATAAAATTTATGAGGTACCAATTCTTACCAAGTTATTCAAGGCGTGCACTCTCAAAGAGGTTTTAAAGGGCGGAGACTGCAAAAATGTATAAGAAGCAAGTTGGATAGGCATACTTTTACCCATTTTCCACCTTCGATTTTTGGCTTTTCTCATGTGCACTCTCCTGCTTCTGTAGACTGGGAGGTGTGCACCTTCCTGTCTTAGTACACTGAGTTTTAATAAAGCACATGACATTAGGGTTAGCAAGATGTATTTTTTAAAAAAATTTCATCCACCAAAAAAAGCCCCACACCAATCTATGAGAAACAAGCAAGCTAATGATCAAGGTCAAATTGAAATCCCCAGGAAGTTGCACAGGCCATCAACCTCCTACAAACAAGCATAAACATTGCCAGGAGGTAACCTCAGAGGTCATCCAGAGAAATTGCCTCTTGGTTCAAGAAAAATTAACTTTGGGACAGGGCTGTAGAGCAACAAATTACAAGTTTAGAATCCTTTCAAACAAATGGAAACACAAAGACCTACAGTACAATAGCTCCACATCACTTATCAATGGACTTACTGACCAAATGAAGTTAAAATTCATCCAGCCTCTGGTACTTTGTGGTGAATTGTGTGCAGTTTTATTTAAAGCTTGATAAGCTGCACATAATAGTGGTGCCACAGTATGCCCATACCCATGATGGGAGGAGCACGCTGAAGAGAAAAAATTTATAACCAAAGGATGATGGCTTCCAATAGACAATTCTTTTGCCCCAAGGGGATATGGAGAATGATACTAACCAAGCATTATAGAATCTCCGGATCCAATTTGTGACACTATGCATTTCAAAATGGGAAACCCAACAGTTTTCCCAGAAATCCTTATTTTGGGTTCGACAAAATGCTTGGTAAAATGTGGTTCTCTGCTTTGAAAACTACAACAGACAAGGATCATTTCGAACAGGACATGATGACCAACAGAATTTCCCATCTTCCAGCTTTGTGAACTAAAAAGCATCCAGCATTGAAACAGACGATAAAGACATTTCTCATTCTCAGCACAAAATTTATTTACTCAAATCACATTGTAATCTTTTAGTTTAAAGCTAACTGACAATCTGAGAACTAGTTAGAAAACAATTGTAGTTCAAGTCAAATAAAACGAAACCTATTCTCTCCCTTGGACCACTTCCGACATCTTTAATCATCAAATTATACCATGAAAACCTGCATCTCTTGCTGGTCTACGTCTGGCAGAACAAAGAAAAGTTATTAAACTGTTCAAACAGAAAACCAATCGCTACAGACCACCTATCCAAAAAAAAATTCCATTCTGGCTTCCCCTGTAACAGGGTGGTTTGCACTATCCCACAGTATAATACAAACTATGAAAATTAATTCAAAAATATGGAGGAAAGGAACGAACTGCTTATTCTGATGAGAATGGCAATCTACACAGCTCAACATGCTGTGATCCCTTTGTCTTATCCCACATATAAATCCCCATGAAGTTTCACCTGGCAAAGCTTCTTTGGGCACTACAGGGGGCATGCTAGGGGTGGGGGCAGGGGGTCAAGAACAAAAGACGGACGGAAATACACCGACAACGAGAAAGAAGGAATGCATTAACAACACACACAGTGAACAAAGATGTGTGATGCCACATCTATCGTCAATGCGCAATAGCACAAGCATCATTGATGCACAATGGAACATGTATCATGGATGACCAACTCGTTCACGTAAGACGATGGATAGAAAACAAAATTATTTCTATGTAAATATTTGGTTCTCTTTACGATATTTAATAAATACAGGTGAAACAGCCCAGAGATCTAATCCTGCTCTCTGGTGTGGCTCTGTACTAGGTCATTACAAAGTCTTGAAAAAGACCACGCATCGATTCTTCCGTCTCGAGTCCCAAGCCAATGCACAAACCCTCTAGCTTGGCGCGGGCTTCCTCCACAGTTGGTGCCTTTACCGCTATGCTGGCCAGCGGTTCCTCAAACTCAAGCGTCCACTCTTCCAGGTTTTCCTCCATCTGCCTGAAGATTATGGAACCTTGCTCATGCAGGCGCTGAAGATGTCTCAGTGTGGCGGTGGTTGACAGAGCCTGTTTGTGATGCGAAGGGTACAAGAGGATTCCCATCATCTGGCCACGATCCTCACGAGCCTGCTTGCTACTGTAGCCATAGCTCATGCTGTTGGCAGCCACTGGTCGCACACCGCAGGACGCCATCAGCGCTAAGTGCAGCATATCTACGTCGTAGATGGTACGGATCCATTCCCGCAGGTAAAAGCCACCCATGCGAGCATTTATCTCAATAAGGCGAGGCCCACAGGGTGTAAGGATGAGCTCCACATTGAAGACACCTGTGACCAGGTCCAACTTCCTGCAGCAAGTTGCAGCAGCCATCACCAGTTGCTGCTCTTGTTCTGCAACAGGAAATGTAACTGCTAAAGGAAGCTGGAACCTAATGTAACACCAGCAACAAGTCTATCTTGCTGTAAAAGGTAGAGGAACAGGTCACAGCAGATGCTGATGGGCAGGAAGAGTGAGAGTTTAAGAGAACCCTCAACACGGGGAACAGCTAAACCCAGGCCTGTCTGGGTGGGGCACCAGGCCGTTTCTAAAGCCCACCTGAAATTAACTCCCTTATTCCATTTGGTTTGTAACCGTTCAAAATTCTTTATGTTCCGTCCTCCCCTTATCAGCAACATACAGGGATCGGTTACTGCACCCTGCAATACTGGCACATCAAATCAGAAAATGTCCCATCAAAATTCCACGTGGGTCAAACCGTATCAATTTTGGGTGCCTGTGCGGCATGCAATGGCTGTATGTGTTAGAGGATAGTGACTGAAAATGTTAATTGAAATACCTCTGCTTGTGCGGACTTCTCTCGAATGAAGCAGAAGTACGCATTATACTGGCACACGAAAAGCTGACGTTCCTAACAAGCAAGGCAAGACACGAGTACCACAAACCCAAACTGAAAGCACTTCACTTGCCTAGAAAATATGGTACGAAATGCCCCACTCCCCTCCCTCGCAGATTGTGTGAAATCGCCATGAGGTGACAGCACCTTCCCACCAAACCCACACAAAATGACTCACATATGCCCTCCTAGCATAATGGTTTCAAGCTTCATACAAATGTGAAGCAGTCAACAGACAGAAGCAGAAGTTGGCTGATCATAAACTTGTTTTCTTTAACTTTCGTCATTCTCTAATCCTGTCATTGTTCTCTTGCAGATTTTTTTACATCTGGGAAACAAAATATTTTTTTTGGTCATGTTGGATGCCACTGCACGTCACTGATAAACCACTGGGCCATCAGAGTGTGGTGAAAGGGGTCAAATGACCTATCTTCCTTTTCTGTCAAGCTGATCCCTGAACATAATAGACTCACCTTTGCTGAGCACAGACGGCATAGCGGCAGTGGTCTCCGAGCAGGAAGGCAGTCGTGTAGGTCCATTGTCTGAGACAAAGGCAGCCACAACCTGTCCTTCAAACATTGCAAGGTCCACATCATGTTCTGTGCCCTCCAGGCGACTCATCAATACAAAAGCACGGGAGTGGCCCAGCCCGACACCAGGGTGATCCTTCTCAGAGTGGAGAGTATTCTGCAGATGCTGCACAAAGGCCCTGGCCTCATGCAGTGTCTTCACCTGCTTGACACCAACAGCTGATGAGCCATACTCCAGCTTTAAGATGGCTGGTAACGGGACCTGCAAAAGAATAAATGATAATCAGCAAGTAAACTTCTAACCAGTTAAGCTGATGGGCAAACAGCTTAATGCAGGCCTCTGAACCAGAAGGTCCATCTGAAACCCACGTGCCGCAGCACACTGTCCTCCCCACTACCTTTTCTTCGCTCGGCTGTGAATGGGTACCATTGTAACAATATGGGTGCCAGGCAGTAGGTAGCAGGTAGGTTAGTTAGGGGCACAGAGTACAACTTAGAAGAGAACATTCCATCCAAGACAGATCTGAGCCTGAACTTAACACTTAGCAGGCCAGACATAACTGAGAGGTCACACACCATTTTAAGCCACACAGCACTCAATAACTATATACAAAAGACCCATAACTCCAAACTATGCATCATCCACTAGGGTCACCAAGCATGCAGTTGCCCACCACAGCCACACGTGCAGATTGGAAAAGGTCAGCAGTAGACATTTAACTCGGATATATAAGCTCTAGTGGGGAAAGGGGGGACGAGTGAGAACACTAGGAAACACAGGACTCGGTAAGAGGCGTAAACTGGATATACTTAGCCTGGAGATGAGCTAGAGAGACTTTTTCCTTGGATACTGGGAGAGGTACTTGGACAGAGAGATATAGACGGGTGAAGTTTATCGTCTACAAGACATGGAGAGTTACTAAGTTGTAAACGGCCCGCCACTTGGACTATCACCATTTGCGGAATAAAACTCTTATGACCAGAAATCACGGGTCGATTGACGATGAGAGAGAGCAGTGGTGCATGTCCCTTTCTGGTGCCTTTTCTGAGGTCGTGATCATTCATAACGTTACAACCATACCTATAGGTTAAGTAAGGCAAGGCAGCTAGAAAGAGATGGGGACTACTCTCAAGAAGCCACCCCACAGAAAACTGGCGGTCTCAAACACTCTAATCCCTTATGACCTACGAAAGTCATGGGACACCCTTTTAAACAATGCTTACCATTTGCGTTTAGTTCAACCCGGACTTTAAAAAAAAAAGGTTGATTAGATATTCACCCTTATTTCTTTCATAAACAAACTTGACCCCTACTACTTCCCCTCCGAACACTTTCTTCCAGTTGTCTTTTAGGCAGCCCATCCACAACTTCCCCCCCCTCCCACTCACTTGTCTGACTGCATTCACCAGCTCTTCGGCTGAAGTCACACGCACAGCAGGGCTGGCATACAGGTTAGGGCGAGGGCTGTGTGGAGGTTCATAGTCTCCACTCAGAACCTTCATGGTCAAACCCTTGGCATTGGCAGCCATAGCCGCAGTGTAGGAAGGCGTGCGAGTTAAACCCAGGACTTCAGCAACCAGTGAAGCAAGGGGGACACAATCTTCCCAGAAGGAGACACAGCCATCTACGTGCCCTACATCCGATTTTACACGCTGTGTAATGTCATCTGCATGCTCCTTGTCACGAGTGTGGTCACTCATGTCGTAGTACAGGAACATGTGCACTTGTCGACGAGCAACGTGCTCTGGGTTCGAGTCCACCAGAACAATCTGAAAAGAAAGTAGGATTTATAAGGCCCTTTGAAAAAAAGCCCTGCAGTTTCATCCAAGGTGATTTTTTTTGTCTCTCTCCATGTAAAACCCCTATTAATATATGAAAAAACAAATTCTGATTACTAATGAAGGGTTTTAACTCACTCTAACCACTAGACAGTCAGTCAGCAGCATCTCTCTCTCACACAGACTAGAGAAACCAAACATATAAATGTATGCAAGGCCTGTTGATTCAGTAAAATGAGAGCTTTTTGCTTCTTGCCAACCTTCACTCCAAATTCCTGGGCATCCTTCCACAGATTCCGCTTGCTGTAGCCACCAGCACCTATGACCAGCACCACCTTATTCTTCATCAGGAAACGCTGGGACCTCGCAATCATTGTCTGAGCCAGAGTGCGTGCAGCCTCACCTCGAACTTCTTTGTTCATGACTTCGTACACAGAACTTGCATATAGACAGTCATGGGCATTCACCTCGATGACCAAAGGGGTGATAGCATCATTGATGCTGGTCAGAATGTAGTCAATTCCTTTACAAAGAACAAACTGCATTCCTTCAACCTTGCACCACCTGTGCTAATTGCAGGTCATGAGAACCAGTGCTGTAAAAGTATGATTTCTCTCAAAATTTCACTTAGTGGTAAAGGAGCATTACCATTCAAAGAAACATTGTCAAACCCTGCAAAGACCCTGATTACATAAAACTTTCTTACATATCCTGTCCACAAGATACCTTAAAAGTCTGCATGAGGTCTGCACAAATTTCACTGTGTAGAGAATCACAAGCCCAAGAAAATTTCAGTTGGCTACCAGATGCAACAACAAAACGTTTTCATCCAATACCAACCAAGTATATTTTCATAACCAATTTCAGTCCCAGACAAAAACGTTGTAGCCATAAATTTTGCACCAAATGCATGGTGCATTGATAAGTTTTAATAGGAAATAACTGATGCTAAATATAGATTTATTACAGTCAATTTAATGGCACCCAAAGGTCCTTCTCACCAATCATTTCTGTTTGTGCCCCAACACCTCCCCGTTCTTCGGGGCTCATCTTCTCTTCGTGCTTTATCATCGTCAGGAGCAGCCTCTCAGAGGAGCGTTTCAGATTTTCTCGGATCTCTTGCTGCTTCTTCGGATCTGTCACGCCCCAACGACGCAGTGTCAACTCCAGGGAGGTGCCAATTGTTTTGGCACCTCCAAAAGGTGCACCAGCATCAGCCACACCTGTTAACACCTGAAATCCCAATATCTCGTGACAACTGACATGGACAAAATTTTATGCTGAAAATTTTGCCCTGTTTGCTTGGGGAGTACTTTTCCTTTTTAAAATAAAATCTGAGTAATCTCCAGTTGTGCACATGCAGCCTTGAATGCATGTGCATGTGTGGATGCATCCATGTGTGACAGTGAGACAGACAGATAGGGACACGTGACATTTTGAGACCTCCTTTATGACCTCAAGGCTCCTCACAATCATATAAACCTCCTACCTGCGTCATACGAGCCCCATTCTGTGGTGTTCTGCACACTATAGCTCGTATCCTGAAACTCAGCTCCCTGCCTGCAAGAACAAAAAATGTGGTGCTGATTGTTGTCCACGTGGTTTCCACCGCTGGTCAATCTAAATTGTAGAAGCACAACACCTCTACAGGATTGGAGCTTTGCCCCTTCCCAGAATCCTCGGCCCATGGACACTTAGTCATTCCTTTCTGAAATTTTGAGATCTGTTTTTAGTTTTTTGAGCACATGAAAAATGGGACAGTTACCTCTCCCCACAGACACATTTATTTAGCATGCAAGTTGCAACAATGGTTCCTTACATCAACTCTAAGCCAAGACTCAGCATTGGGAAAAATTCAGGCTTACTCAGTTGCTGAGGCACCAGGATAACCAGAAAATTTACACCAGTCTATCACTAGCATCAGTATGCAGAGAAATTTGCACACTAGATTCCCATCTCCAGCACATGCACTGACAGCAAACTCACATGGATAAAAGAAAAAAAACCCAGACTTGTCATTATTTTCCTACGAAGTAGCAACACCATTTTTTCCTGACTGGATACAATGTCGACAGATAATTATTCTTGAGAAATTCACTCTGTTGTCTCTGGTAATCATGGTAAACACATCACTCTGCATACATTGCAAGGCAATGACAGCCTAGACTTAAACAAGGTGGATGGATGAGTAAGATGAAAAAGGTCAGGATGGAGAGGTTGCAAAAAAAAAAAAAACCACCATACTTAACAGCATGCATTGTCTTTCTTCAGAATGCAATGGAGGCATATTCTAAAATCTCAATGTTTCCCAAGTATATAATTTGTGTACTTGCAATTTTTTAAAATGAGCAAACACTAATCACAAGACAACGGCAATACTAGATGCATTAATTAGTGCATGGAGTATAAATTATTTAATCTGTACGGGAGTCAATGGTTTCCAACTATGAACTACTGCACACTCCACCATCAAGGGCTTAACGCCAGCTGTGTAAACTACCAGGGATTGGTTTATTATGTGCCATACACCATTAGCAGAAAATGTCCCATCAAAATTCTAGTCATTGGTCGAAAGCACATCGATTTTGGGTGCCTGTGTGCCATGCAATAGCTGTATGTGTTAAATGATCATTACAGAAAATGTGAACTGAAATACCTCTGCCTGTGAGAACCTCACTGGAACATCACAGAAATATGTGTTGTACCAGTGCATGGAAAGCTAGGAGGTTTCTAGTAAGTGAGGCAGGAAACAAATAAATACTAAAAACCCACCATACTCGCCTAGAAAATAAGCTACAAAATGCCTTCTCCTTCACAAATTATGCAAAATCGCCAGAAGGTGAAACCACTTTCCCACCAAACACACAAAATCACTTGCAAGTGCCTTCCTAGCATCCGAATTTCGAGTTTCATACAAATGTGAAGCAGTCAGCGGTTGATTGACAGAAGCTGGCTGGCTCATCATAAACATGTCTTGACTTTCGTCATTTCACTGCTGGCAAGTCTTGATATTACTATCTCTGTCACAGATATTTCATTTTAGTTTCTAATATTAATTTATGAAGCAGTATAATATTTTTTTCGTTATGTTGGATGCAACTCATGTCATTGACAAACTACTGGGCCATCAAAATGTGGTGGAAGGGATTGATTGACCCATTTTCCTTTTCAGCTAGACTGATCTCTGCACTACAAATGTCATTTACTGCTATTTCTCCTTGCAAACATGTACAATTTAAAAAAAATACAGCTAAACCCTCTCCCTAAAAAGGCATCCTTTTGAGTTTACTGATGACCTGTTCAGTTTAAAAACGATTAAACAGCACAGCAGATTAATTTTCCCCCACAGCAAACCCACAGAATCTCTCCCTTAACCCACTTGTAGCGTAGTAGACATAGATGGCCACTGGCATTGGCAAGGCTTTGAAGCCGCAGTGGACACAGATCGCCACTGTGAATTGATTTTTCAAAACTTATCCGCTAATCGTTTAAGGGAAAGAACTCTTGCAATCGAAAGCTGAATCATTTCTTCATGAGTTGCTTCCCTTTTCGGTGTTTAAACTGACAATGAGACCAGTTTTTGGCAATAATTTGAAGCGAGTATCTACATGTGTTCTGTCACTTGAGAAATGCTAGATTTACTCTTCAAATTACACGCTGAAATGACATTGTTTCGCAAATTTACTGTGAAAAAGTGGATGAAGACAAGAGTATTTGTGCCTGAAAGACCCAATAAAGTGATTACGAAGAGAAAAACGTGCGAGCACGTGTTGTAAACAGTAACGAACAGACTGTGTATAAGGAATGGCGAGGACTTTTTGATTTCTTCAACATCAGTTGTGTTTCCATCAAAGGATTTACAAAATTATGGAACAAGGTGCAAGAAACACAGTAAGAAATGATTTTCTTTGATTATTATAGTTAAATAACAAATTTAAATATTGTTTTTATTTTTTTGGGGGATTTTTTAATGAATTTTTGAAAAAAAGGCTAAAAATGCCCGTCCACTGGGATGGCTCGAGCTACGAACGCTATGGTAGCATCGAGTTAAAAGATTCACCCCTAGCAATTTGGCATCTTAGTAAGTGTAGTGTTCATCCTCCAACCTATAATTCAAGATAAAGACAAAAATTTAGTTAAAATGCGAACAAATCTAAATTTGTGTTTCTTTAGCAATGCTTACCCTAACCCAAAGTCAGGCCGGAGAACAGTATGACTGAAAAAACTCTGAAATTTAGCGGGGTCCAGCAGCTGCCGTCAGGCCCCTGGGTCAAGTCCAGGGGCAATCCCTTTTACTAATACACAAAAATCTTATTCTACTGAAAACGAAAACAACCCACAAATACCATGCCATTAATACAGGTTTTGATTCTAAACCTTTGGCTTTGTGAACAATCAGTAACTTTGTTTCTCTGCAGAGTGGGTTTATTTTGTGTTTTCCAGCCATGGAGTAAATGATAAGTAGGTGTGTATACCTATTGTACTCAGCGCAAAATGGAAAGCGAAATGTCAGGAATGGTGGAGAGTTTTTTTTTTTAGTTTGACCGAACCCTATGTATGAGGAGCTTTTTTCTGAAATTCTAGATTATTCT
>SMGT01013140.1:822407-837284 GCA_004794575.1 Lanistes nyassanus | reverse complement strand
TCTGTACTATAGTAGTAACTACTTAGTGCATGACTTCACATGCCTCCTGTCTTGACCTTTCTGTACTAGTAGTAACTACTTTGTGCATGACTTCACATGCCTCCTGTGGCACTATCAGCAGTTGGTTACAAAATACAGTCAATGAGTCACGTACTGTGAAAGTATTTTCTAGACTCAGAAAATATACTGCTACATAAGATATAGTATATTCCAGCATCTTGCACATCAAGCTGTCACATGAGTGCCTATAATAAGCAATGAACAAAACAGATGTGCATCCATGCAAGGAATCCAAGCCTCATGCAGTCCTCCACCCCCCCATCCCCCAAAATCCCTGCAAACATAACTGTTTTCATATTTTCACAAACTCTGATGTTGACTTGCAATGATCTGGTAGAATTATTACAAGTGTGTCTAGATTCTAGTGCAGGCCAACCATATATCATTGCTTGGTGAGATGATGTGTCACGTGTTTAACTGAAGAGAAACATGCCAGTGTTTGTTTACCTCCTGATCCTCCCCTGCTGTTATATGCACTGGGAGTAAAGAGGTGTGGACTGCTCCAGGTCTGTCCAAATCTCTAAACGATATACTTTAACTCGCAGGTTACAAGAGTTCAACATCCTGACTGACGGAAACATTTCACGTAATATGGAAACTAAAAGAGTTTGGCTGGCAATGTCGTCAGTGCGTGACTCATTGATGGAGCGAAGCTACGATATTACAGAAAACATTAACACACCTCAATAGTAATCCGATGAGAAGACAATGGGTTAATCTTTTATTTTTCATCTATGACATTATTTCCATTCAGTGTTTGGGGGGGGGGGAGGTCGGGTGGCAGAATGCACAGATAAGGGTATCGGCCAGTATAAACCGCTTCCCAGCATTGCCAAGACACACACACACCAGGCTGCTTGTTCGATCTGGCTCGTGTTCCGCCCAGAACCGCTTTTCTTCGACTATTTTGGCAATATTATGATCTAACTTAGCAGACCTGCTTCCCCTCCGACAGTGCTACAATGTTAGCAGAAGAACTAGAATGGCACACTAAAACTCAAACAGCACCATATCTCCGATCACTACTGCACTAGCAATTAGTTAAGTTTACGTTCGACCCTCTCTCTACTTCTCTAGTCTCCTCTGGCACTGGTTCAACATCGGTCATGAATCAAGCGTCTCCGATGTTCTGGGGTGGGGGTGGGGGAGTCTGTCCACGGTGGATTGGTCTGTACATTGTTCTGTTTTTTGTTTACATAATCTACAACTACTTTTGTTTTTTTAAATTTCGTTTCCATGTTAATCTCCTTGAACAGTCCCATCAGAAATGACCTGTCAAGCCAAGTGGTATGTTTTTGTTCAGCACCCGGCAGTTATTCTGGGCTGTTTTATGTAGTCCCAGTACCAGGAAATGCAGCTATTCTATTAAATAGTATTAGCCATCCTGCGGGGTACATGTAATTTGTATGCTAAAAAAAAGGAGTAAAGATTAAGGATCAGAAGTCTACGAGAGAGAGAGATAGAGCAAGAAAGAGAGCATCCCTACAATCAATATGACAATGTTATCAAATTAAAACGAAAAACAGTTACCTTCAAAGAAAACTGCCAGACTTTCTTCCAACTCTGCAAAATACACAATCGTGATTTCCTCCCCGGTTGGACACCTCGGGTCGTCCCTTCTATCCACTGTTGGGGGGAGACTAGTCTCCCTCAGCACTTTCTGCAGAAGAAAGAACTGCTTTTCCACTGGGCATCCTGAGCTGCTGGGCGCCTTCTGATCACTGCTACTGATGTTCAAGCCATTCTGCAAGCCCCGGCGTAAGCAGTCGTATCTGAAACCATTTTGCGACAGGATGTCTACATCGGCATCGTGGTTGATGTGACAAGTGATGCAAAAGCAATCATTTTTCAGTGAGGGCTGAATTTTTTCGCACGTGGAGTGGTTGCAGAGAGATTTCCACTTCCCTTCGAAAAACCCACGTTGTGAGAAGTTTTTTATATCCATTGTTTGCTTGTCGTCTGCTAGATTCGGCGGGCGCCGATTTGCTGTTTTCTCGCTAATAGCAAATCAATGTCTCATCAATTATGCCAAAATATCTTTGACACAACTCTTGCCCAACTTCACGTGCGACTTTTTACTATGTATGAAACGTTTTGTCCTTCTTGTCTTCGCCAAAGCGTCGAGAGAACACACCAAGCTGCAGCATCTGACATGCGCACTCGCCAACTTTATAAGCTTGAACCGCTACAAAACCGGGCAGAACCAGCCTATTCCAGTCGATATATCAACAAGACGAGGTGCTTTGAGTCTGTGCCTTCTTACGCGTAGCTTGAAAACCTCATAATGGCTGCCCTCAACACACTGTTCTCCCTAAGTGCGTCGCTGCAGCCGTGCTACTCCGAAAAATGTTTCGCTTGCACTTCGCAGGGTTTCTTTCGATATTCATTTATTCGCCGAGAAACACAAGCCGCGCATGCTTTCGTCAAGTGGTTCTAGCTTTTGTCGCGACCTCGACGCTGATTGGACGGCTGGCAGAACGAACCGGCAGTGCGCGTGGTCAAGCCATCGTGATTTCGCGATTCCCGACAAAACGATGCGCTGTCCTCCACACAGGTCGTGGAAACAGTGTGTGAGTGCGTGCTCGACTTGCTTCTGTGTCCGTCCCAGTACACATAAATCCCTAGATTTTCCCAGCCATGAGGCCGTGTGCCATGTTTATTCGGCGAGCCCCTTCTGGGAAACTTAAATGCGAATTGTACTGAACATTCTTTATCGATCGAGAAGCAACTCGAGCCTCCAGCACCGAGAAACCGTGATTTTGATGTGGATCGGGGTTTTGTTGTTCGAGTGATTGTAACTGAACTTGCTCATCCTGTCGTGAGAGGGGATAGGGACAGGCGATAATAATACTCGTATTTGGTTTTCCGGTCATAAGAGCAGTGTGTAAGGCCTGTTAATTCACCGTGTATTTGACGGGTTTTACGTATGAAGGGGTGATAGATCGCCCATGCAAGCCAGCCCTGGTGGTTACCGCGGTATTTCGTTCTGTCCATGAAGTGCTTTCGAAAAGTGTTCTTGGCACACCTTGTCATACCAGCTCAAGGCCATTTTTTTAAAAAAAACTGGAAATGATAAAACTCTTTTAGCAGTGGAATGGCTCGTAAGGCGGCTTCTCTCGGAGAATTCTGTCTTTTTGCGTGTTGATGCGTTGCACCAATTGCTAGCGGCTCGTACAGAACCGTTCACAAATGTTCAATCACAAGCTCAGCTAGGATCTAAACGTTATGGCGAATGTTCGCATCACTGTATTAAGTGTTTTAGTGTTAAGACTCGATCGAACAATTCAAAGGTCTAGGTAAAATGTTAGATCTGAAAAGTATAATCGTTTATGCAGATTACCATACATAGTGGAGGTATAAGCTTCAACTTACATGGTTTTAGACACTACCTACAAATTAGCAGACGCCACACACCAGACTATATTGAGGACTTAAATCTAAATTGTTAATCTTTCGGTATTAGGAAACAGACCAACAACTCTTTCTTGGAGGCCGGCCATATCGCCTAGTTTAATACTGAAACTAAGTGAAAGCAGGCCTGGGGGTACGTCAATGGTTTGTCGCCAAAACAGTCGAGAAATTGCGGGTCGTGAGGGTCACATCTCTCTGGCACTAATTTTTCTGTCTCAAAGTGGCATCTCAGTCCTGTACTTTACTGGACCAGATTCTTCCGCGAGACAAAAAATCTTTATGTAGATATAATTTTTTTTAGAAAAGAAGAGACATACACATTAGGAACCTTTCGCATCAGTCTTTTCTGATACCAGACTCGACTGTGTAGCATTAGCTGCGTCCTAAATTGTAGCCCTTTTGGCGCGAGTCGTATGAGAGTGGGCACACGAGACGACACGTTAGTACAGAAAATACTCCCCGATAAGGCGACATTCACCGTCACAAGGTGGCACACTGCTAAGGACACGACTCCTGTAAGTTTACCTAAGAGACAGGTAAGACAAAAAAGACGTCCCTTTCAAAAGGTCATTCAGGGCATTTTGCATTGTACTTTCTTGTAGTAGTTCTGAACAAGACAATGCGTAATACAGTATAATGTGTACTTTACAGTATAATGTCGGTATGTATACATTACGTATTACGTCCTATTCAGAACTACAAGTTCACTACAAGGACAATGAAAAAAGCTACTACCTCTATAAAGGTCACGAAGGAACAATAAAATCCTCTGACTTCGTGTGCAACACACCACGACAAGTCAAAGTGAAAGACTGCGTTGCTGCCTAGTCCCGCTGTGTTACCTCCGTAATGTATGTGCTTCAGAATTGTGGCTTTACGTTGCTCGAATGACATCTTAAAAGCTAAAGCCGCAGAGTAGAGTAGACTGGGTATAGTGTGGAAGAATAGACTGCTGTCACCGTTGCCAAAAGGTCAAGGCTAGATAGTGATTATACGTGACATGACGTCGCCACCAGACAAGAAATGCAGATTGTGCAGAGAAGTGTTTCTTTAGTAGGGTGGGCGAGGCAAGAGGGCGAGCTTGCCAGCGGGGATGAAGCTGAGTGGGTGAAGGTGGGGGCTGGAGGAGAGGGTGTTGTGGAACGGAAAGAAGAAAAATCGCCCTTGTTACCCAGGCTGAGGTAACAGCAGCACGATGTTCGAAGCCTCTGTTGTGTCCAGGAAGCGTTCATTATCCGGCAGCGCCTGCAGCTTAACAAAAGCAGTTCAGCAGTACACGTGATGCGTCAGATTCTGGCATTCCGCGCGGCGGCTCCATCTTGCGTGCTGTCGGTTTGGAAACATGCGGCGTTCGGTACGCAAAAATAATCTGGCATGCGCGGGTGCGCGCGCTTGTATTTTCATGGAATGGCAGTGGTGTGGGCATTCACTGGGGGGGGGGGGAGACTGGTTGATGGGTGGGAAGGTGGAGGTTGATGTTGAGGTCGAGGACCGGCCTTCTACCTTGTCCTTGGGGAGGAGGGTTTTGTGTGTGTGTGTGTGTGTACGTTGGTAACCCTTTCTGTAACCTTTCTCTCTCCACCCTTCACCCTTTAGCCACCCAACCCTCTGTTCTTAAAAAAAAAAAACTGGCGCTTCGGGAGTTCTGCTATTTTAGAGACTGCGGAAAGAACCAGCCTAGTGAAGTTTAGTCATCGGGGTTCTTACATTGTTCAAATTCTAATCACGTGAAATTCAGTCATGGGGATGACGAGCAGATTTAATTGCAGCCACCAAAGGGTTCCCCCTCCCCACCCCACCCCCAGCGGCCACATAAAGGTCGATGACAGAGTCGAGGGAGAAAGACGGGAGCGGGGAGGAGAGTAAGAGAAACAAGAGTCTATCGATCAGAGGAAACCCCGTCTCCTATCTCACTTTTGCGTGCGTGCGTAGTGGCTTTTTCTCGGCTTGGAAATGGAGGGATAGTACTTTGGCCTTGACCCGGAATCACAAAGAACGCAAGTTAAGACGAACAGGAGTCGAGTTTGCATAGGTGAAGTGGAAACCCTACAAAGAGCAGAGGCGAATTTTATAGGATACGAGTCGAAAAACGCAGATGGCGCTAGGTGCGTCGACTGCAGGCGTGCGCTCTAACATCACTGCACGGCTTCCGTCTGTGAAATCCGCCTCTGTAGTCGCAAAACAGTGTTCGGTCGTTACTGCCGCACGCAGGAAGGCAAAGACTTGTCGACAGGACATCGACAACCTATACATAGTACGGCTGCGGATGCGGGAATAACCCGCGAAGAAGTCGGCCGTTAAAATTTAAAGGAAAAGGCTGGGTGCAGCTCTCCAGTCTTATATATTTCTTAATGATGCAAAGTAAAAATATCTTAAAAAGAGAAATCTCTTGGATAAACAAACATGAGACATGTGGCGTGACTATGAGAGAACATCGTGGGTTGCAGTGTGAAGTTCCCCTTATGTCCCCTCCCCTATACTTAAACATGTGAACCGGAAGTTCTTCGCTTTGTGTGGGGTTGTTCTTTGCCATTAGTACATGTTTATGGTGAACGTCAATGGTAGCTAACGGAGCATGCACACTGCAGACGTGCGCATCGCGTCCAGGGGCTGGTTGCATGGCTTTGGCCTAACCTACGCCCACCGTACGCCTGACTAAACCCCTTAATCCAAACTACGTACGCCATGGTGCCACGCCGACTGCTTTGCTCCTCGCTAAGGAGGAGATTGGCCTCGTCTGTCGGACTAAGAAGCCGCGAAATCGTTGATTCGTTTCGTTGTGAGATTTTTATATTTTGTGTTGCAAATGGGACAAAATGGCGTCAAAACTGCAGCTGCAAGCCTGTAGCTCTTGCTCAGGAGGTTGTCAACCAAACTGGGGCACGCGGCAGGCTTACCTGATGGCGTCTTGGAGCGGGTGGGGGATGGAGGTTACTGGAAGGGGGGACGGTACAATACCTACAACCAGTGACTGAAACCCCCATCCCCCACCCCTAATTCCCATCCCTGCACCCATGGGCGGACTGGGGTTAGGAGTAGGGTCGGGTTGAGGTTGTGGATGAGGGCGGGAAGTTGTTAAAGTGGGGCGTTAGCGTGCGGGCTTGGGGTATAGGGGTGGGGTGGTGTTAAGGGTGGGGTGGTGATGGGGGTGGGGCAGTGATGTTTATTTGCCTCTGGGAAGAAGTTTAAGTACCCATTGAGAACCTATCATAGCAACCCGTTCTCGAGCGAAAAGACTGCTTAACGTTAATCTGTCATGTACTGGCGCCTACCGGGAAATTGACAAATGAGCTGAAAGCCTTTCGATTCGTAGAATACGAGAGTTTCACTTAATATATCGTACCATTACTGCTTTCCTTACGGCACACGGACCCGAGCAGCTTATCGGAATTCGATAAGGTAACGAATGCTGACGTGCTAAGGCAGAATATCACGAGGAATGCTATAGTTTTGTTCTTCAGTGAGCAGTCTATTCCCTATAGAACGTCTGCTCTAGGTAAGGTTATTATTGTAGGATTCTCATCTTCAGCCTCGAATTAAAACACGGTCCGTCCGGCTTCTCTTAACGTTTGATCCTAACGACTATGATCCCAAAGCCATGTCTAGTGACGTCAAAGATTGGTAAACAAGAGATAAATGCTTGGACTATATTGATGAGCGAGAGGACACCTATAATGCTCTTACCGCTGGCTCTGTTGCATCCATCCTGTCTTATACCTAACCCGATTAGATTTCCCCGCAAAACAAACGAGATCCCAGGTGTTAATAAAAATTATATATTTAAAAAATAACAGAAACCAACAGGTGCAAATTCGGAACACGTCGTATCAGCCGTTTCCCGGATCTAAGACAACTGTATGGCCTTTAATTGCGTCCTGACGCGCCGCCAACTAGGAAATTGTATATCGAGACAGCTCTGTTTCGAGTCACCCCGGCGGTTCGATTAAGGACTGCTGCTGTCGACAAAACCTAAGGGATCGTTTTATAAGGCGTTCCTTACTAACCTCGCTGTTTCACAACCATAGCAGCTTCGCAGCAACGGCCATTTAGCGGCCGTCACCAGACCGAGCTATCGCTGCCAAGTAAATATAAGACATCTGACTAGAGTATCTGCCACGTCTGCAGGAAAGTGCACGAGAAACAGCGGAAGGCTACAGTTAAATGCATTTTAAATTACTGTTTTGTTAAGATAACTGTCGTGGTCTAAGAAATGAAACATGTTACCAGGCTAGACTGTCTTGAAAACAGGTCGGATCGTTTCCTCTGCAACTCATTCGGGAAGATGGCTGAATACTTTAGCCGTAGATTGGCAGTATCTTCAGGCCTGAACAGTTACTTACAGTGCAATTCAACGGCTTTTATTCATTCGCTTCAAGTAGACGGGCTACATTCGACAGGGTTTTGAAGTCAGACAACCTGTTTAGATAAGTAGCCGAAGCAACGCAAGCACGTGGGCTGTACTGAAGGCATCGCCTCGAAGCGCATCCCATTTCGGCCAAACGCGAGGTCACTACGAAATCTCGCTAGAGATTTGGGGCGCACCTTATTGTCGATGTTGGAGCTACTGCTAGTATTGTAAAAATAGCGCGTGGTCGGAAATAAGCTATTGAATGCCAGTTGTGGACATAAAACGACAGTGGCGTAAGGGCTTTTCCGATTAAACGAAAATAAATGTTCCGCCCTGCACTTGTACAACACAAACTACTGGGCACAACCCCGTCACGATCGAGCGTTATCTAGCGTGTAGGTGACGCACACGTGTTTACTGTTAGAATATAGAGGGGTGTGACTTCGTTTAGGTTCTGCTTACCGCGACCATGAAGTGTGTAGTAGCCAAGACTGCACGTCATGCTGGCTGTGCAGCAGCTGGCTGTTGTAAAAGAAATCACTGCCCCGCTCCTTTTTATCTTTATTTCTAATAACTTTAAGAAAAAGGAAACTGACATCTTCTGCAGAACAGTATAAACACATTTGATTGATACGTTATACTGCATTTATTAAACACATTTGACCGATACGTTATACTGCATTTATTGGTAGCCAACATGGCGTCTGTTGATGTCAAAGTATAGCTCGAGCTTCTTGGGCGTAATGTTTTAGCGTTCTTTAACTCAACACTGCGATCAATAACAAGCTTTGTAAGAACGCCAAGTTGCTGTAATTATTAAACTGCACCAGAGTTTTCACGTGAAGACCTGTGGACGTCAACAACCCTGACTTCTTACCTGGAATAATTTTAACTGGAGAAACCTGTGGTGCTGGTGGTTGTGTGTGTGGGGGGGGGAGGGAGGGTAAGGGGGTATGGGAGGAGGAGAAACTTGGAGCGAAATATCTGGTTTCATATCACAGATTGAAAGTCTGGTTTGAGTAATAGCTGATCATTTTATTTATTTATTCTTTCCCCCTCAATGAGGTATGACGAAGAACAGTCCCGTAACCCTGCCCTTCCGCACCCACCCATCCCCTGGTGGGGGCTCGCCTCCGCGCCCCTTCGTCCTTAATACTGTGTGCATGCCTGGGTGCCTGCGTTTTTGTCCGTGCATGTTTTGTGTCCTTTCACAGTTCCTAAATTTCGTTCCCGCCCAGCGCCTCCTACTGCCCGTCTCTTCTCACTGCTTTTGTATCGTTCTCTCTCTCACACACACACACACACGCACACGCACACACGCACGCGCACACGCACACACCTTGTTAAACAAGCCAGACAAGTTTTTTTTACCCACCTTTTTTGACGTTTTACTGGATTAGGAACACTTCATTACTTTACTGCCTTGTTTCTGTACGGGGATTCTTTTCACGCACACAAAAGGACGACCGCGACCTTGCGACCGAAATTGACAATGCGTATTTACGTGTACGCGCGACTCCATCAATAACATGGTCGGCCACATCTGCCCTGCGTGCCTAAAATATCAGACCTTTATAGCTGGTTGCCGGAAGCTGAGCCGTGACAAGAGCTATCACACGGCAGAAAGAAATGTTTAGTTCTGCTGCCAACTGTTTGGTGGCGCCCATTTTCTTTCGTAGCGCATCAGTCGTCCTCCTGTAAGCGGTTTCGGTTAAAATACTTCGGCATGTTGGGGGCATGACCGCTGGTTGATCGAGAATTGAAAGACCAATGCAAGCTGCACAGGCTGCGAGATAAGACAGAAATAGACAGTCACAATGAACCTGGTGAACCTCATTCATTAATGTTAGGACTAACAAAAGATTTAATGCGCTGTTTTCATTGCAACAGCAAGATTCCTTACCATGGAGGACAAGCAACTGTACAGGTACAGCTCAGAATAATCAATGTGAAAAATGTATGTACTCTACTGCCCTCCACGCAAACAAGCCACCGTTGCAGCAGGACTGAGGCAGTGTCCCCAGGGTCGTTTGCGGGATCGTCTGCCACTCCCGTTGAAGCAAAAGAAACAGCTGGTTAAAGGGAGTCTAACCAGTGCTAAACCAATACCTGTATCGATTATGATACTATTAGTTAAGACGTTTCCAATAGTTACAGCTGGTGTCTAAAGCCCCTGTAGTGCACAAACGAGCCTCATCGGTGACCGACTTGTGAAATATCTGTCTCGCTGGCAGAAACGCGCCGCGAGAGCCTCGATTTCGCTCTGAAGGGTGGATGGTTTGTCCGCAGGTGACGGCACATCCCACAGGTACTCCCCAAGCTATCGTGGACCTGCCACCAAACTGTTCACGCTGTCTCGCAGTGGCATCGTGGTAACATGGTAATAATCGTTGCCTTCGCGCGCCAATTCTGCCATCGTGAAGCGATCTGGCAAAGCAGTTTAAGTCTATCGAAGGCGTTCTGGTCTGTTGTAGTGGTCTGGCAATGTCACAATGACTGAATGGGATGCTCCGAATAGGCAACGAACTTCCCGAACCCCGATGCCTTTCTGCACCCACGCAATGTCCCTGCTCCGATCAACATCACGGAATCGTTGTCTTGGAAACATGGTTACAAACTGTCATTCGACCACCTCCATAAATACCCACCAGTCCTTCTGCAGTGGCTGTATTGTGTTCACATTACACAGTTTGTAGGGGCACCAAATTTTTCACCCGAACAACTGTTCTTTGTCACCTGCACGCTTTTGATTTTGAACATTGTCCCACAACTCGGGCGCTCGTTTTGCGGTCTACGTTTTACGGGTTTCTGTGGTCTACATGAACGCTCCAGCACAGACGCTTATTGTTGCAACAATGTGCATCCAAATGTTGTGTTCTTGCAAATTACTCACCCATGACCTGTCTGCCAAGTGCAGCTGGTCGTTTAGTTCTTTTGAGGGGTATAGCATAAATGGGACTAGAGTGATTGGTCAGCTTGGCAAACTAAGGGAAGCATTCGGCTCCTGATAACGGACTTCACATCGCGTGGTTAGCGATCAGCTGTTAACACGTTATATCATCACCGACTGCCTAATTGTACGGTGTGAGCGATATATTGCAACGCATTTTCTCCGGCCACCTGTGGCTTGTTTGTTTCTTGGCCGACCCCTAGACTACCTGTATACCTTTCACCCCTCCCGTCCCTCTTCCTCAGTCTCTTCCTGCACCCGTCTCCCAACTGTCCCCAACAGCCGCGCTGTCTTGTTGTTGTTGCTGCTGGTGTTTCTCCCTCTCTTTCGGTTTCTCGTTGCTGTTCTTCCCAGGATGGTCTGCGGTGATTTCCAGATGGCAGTTAAATGGTTTCTACTACCACTGGCACCACCACTAGCAACAGCAGCAGTAATGACCCCACCACCACCGCCATCCCTGCTGAGTCAGGGTCTCTCGAGTGCGGTTGATCGCAATGACTGAACAGAACTAACCCGGGACAGACGACCATGACATCGTTCGCTTGGCTGCGCATCGGTATGGCTTCGGTACAGCCACTCTAGATATTCCCACGACCGTGGGACACTCACAGACGGCCGCGGTACAAGGCTGCACTTGTTGCCTTCTGGGGGTGTTTTCGGTGGCTTTGTTGAGGGGTCAGCTGCGAAGTACACAAGTGATGATTAGCGTGAACTATCTCCACCGGTGAGCGCTTTGTCGTGTAGCAGGTAGTCCGGTTGCCTGCAGCGTTAGGGACTCTGCCGAGGTTTATTTGAGTCTAGGTCATGTACGTATGTACCCGGATACATGCTGGCGTGGGTCAAACGCTGTCGAGAGCATGCCTGGACACTGTCCCGGCCTTTCCCTCGTCTCTTCTAACACGACCGTGCTCGTATCACCACGCATGAACACACCCACGCGCCCTCTCCCGGCACACACACACACACTGAAGCAACTACAAAGAATTATATGTACGCATTTCACGCACATACAAGCATGCACACACGCAGGCATGAAGACATCCACGTACAATCCCATCCATACAAAAGCACTCACGTAATTACTCTCTGCTGCCTCCCTTCCTTAGCTCACTGTCCCCCTCAATTGCCAAAGAAAGAAAGAAAAGGCCGGGCGAATGAAAGAAAAGAAAAGAAAAGAAAAAAATAGTGTTGGAGCGTGTATGTGCTCAGACGGGTCCCCGTGTACTGAAGGCATTTCTTGACGGGTAAATGTTCAGCCAAGAAACGATTTCTATGTTCTGTCAACTGTGACTCACTGCGTCAGGTTAAGAAAAGAAACGTTGAACATTCCAGCATAACTCATATTATTCAGATGTCAGTCTGAGCGTTTGTGTGCTTGTGAGGCGCATACGTGGTGTATGGGAACACCTTTATGTGCTGTAGAAAAAAATGTCCCCAGGTTTGAAAGTATGTTTAAGTGACTCCGACTCGAGATTTCTATCAAGAGGCTCGTGGACAAGGGCTAGTCGGGACAGAAACAATCGTAAGAGGTATGACCTTCGCCCACGCCTTTCCTCCTACAGCTATAATTGTTCTCGCACATAAGTGCGCACGCACGCACGCACGCACGCACGCCTCCTCCCTACACACACAGAGTACACACCATATGTGCACGTTTAAGACCTTGGGAAGAAACGGGAACAAAGTGCTACGATGTAGCAGCATAATTGTAGTGTCAAGAAGCAAATTGTTTCTTTTTTTAATCCCCCGTCCTTCCACCCAAGCCCTTGACATTTGCAGCCACAGTGCATGCAAGCCAGATGGGTAGAGCGGGCAGGGGAAGGGGGTGGGGAACTCGTTTTTGCATTAAAGATCTGCTTCCCGTGAGGGAATTCCAATTGCAGAATGCACTCTGATCTGACCTTGAGATCGGCAGGTCACGAAAGAAGCAGAGTGATTCAAGGTTTTCTTGTACGTGCGTGCGGGCGGGCGAGCGCGCGTGCACGGCTGTGTGAAAAGGTCTGCAAGTGTGAGCGCGTGGCCTGTAGTGAAAAAATGCATACCGGGACGGAAACGAACAGGTCCTAAGTTATTTCGGTCATCTGTAGTTCTCCCCCCACCCCAACCCCACGCATACACGCGCACCCACACATATGGACATCAGACATTTATCTCGTCTCACCAGACGTGACCCTCTCCCACACCGAGGCCCCGTGCTGGGTTGTATGAGCGCTCGCGCTGCCCTTCCGGTCATAACAGCGGCCGTAGGCCCGTTTGCCATGGGTATTATTTGTGCACCTCTACTTTTTTTTTTTTTTTTTACAGGCGTTAGCTCAGTTGGAAGAGCTGCGGACTAGCAGGTGGAAGGTTGCTGGTTCGAAGCCAGGTGTGATTAAGAATTATTTCCTGGAGTTAAACATTCGCCATTTCCCGCACTTTAAACTGCTTGTCCGCACTGACCATCTTACTATAGCTATCAGTCTGGTGGTTCTGTCAGTGCGTAGCTTAGTAATAGGACCTCATTCCCCCCCTTCCCCCCCCCCCCCATAGTGTGAAATCGCCGTGGGGCTGACTCATTGTCCTTCTAAAATAAGCAGCCATGTACAGGCGATTAAGACAGCTCACGGCCCCCGTCCGAGATACGAACCCGTTGGTCTATGCCTTCTTAAAAGCCATAGTCATCCAGTCCCTTCTACCGCAGGAACAAGAAAGGTGACACCGGCAGCGAAGTTGTGAAGTAGAGGTAATGAGAAAAATACTTTATTTGAAAAAAAACCCATCCGGCAGAAAATGCTTGCACAACAAACGAATCCCCACCGAACGATGAACTGCGTCCTTTGAAAACTGAGACCTAACCAAGAAAGTGGGCTTACGACATTCATTCAAGGCGCGAAGTCTTCGTTCCAGTCCCGATTGATCTTTGTTTGTCTTCTACCTTCTCAAAACATTATTTATTTGTTTGTTTTATTCGTCTTCTGCGTCATCAAAGCATTATGCAATATTACATCGATATATATATATCGCTCCTCCCTCAAAAAAAAAGTTTGCAAGACAGGCCTTTTTGAATTCTCCTTGGAAATTCAGTATTTTATAAAAACAAAACACAATACAAGCAAGAAGACAAAATCACATTTAGAAAGAAAAGGACGTATGTAAAAGTAACAGGAGTACAAAAAATGGTGCAAGATGGGGACAAATACACTAGTTATCGATTAGCCATTCGTAAGGTTTGTACACAATTCGATCTTACCTGCAGCATTCCATTGAAGGTGTTTGAAAGTCGACTTTCCAGTTATGGCGTTGTGGGGAAGGCTGCGATCTACGATCGGATGGAAAATCCACTGGCAGCGACCAGGCGTTCGGAAATAGGCATAGAACACTACGGGTGAAACTTCGCTGGCGGTTCGTCCCTTTTCCTGCAGTGAGGGCTTACGCTTCTCGGTAACACAGCGGACAGTGCAGTGAACACAGTTCACGCGCGAACCCTCACGTCCGGCAATAACTGACCGCTGTACAGTGGTGTGTTCAAACTGAACTCCGCTCGTTCTCTGTCCATGCATGTTTGCGTGCGTGCGTGCGTGCGTGTGTTCGTGCGCTCGCGTCTATTTCTCTCATCCACTTACCTTCGATCCTACTGACTTATCGTTTGTTTGTTTTGTTTTGCTTTGTTTTTTTTGTCCCCCTCCTCCTCTCTCCCACGTTCCTCAGCCGCTCACTTATTTAGTTGTTTATCTTGCTTTTCGCAGATGACGTAGCCTTGTTCTCTGATACTGTAATAGGTCTGCAGAACCAACTGAATATCCTGTATAACATGTCTCAGCACTTAGAGCTGGCGATAAACTTAGAAAAGTCAAATATCGTTGTTTTTAGAAATGGGGGATTTATTTCAAAGAACGAGGCTTGGGTTTTTGGAGACAAAAAGCTAGATATTGTTAATACGTACAAATACCTTGGGGTATTCTTGTCAACCAGATGTGCATTTACTTACGCCCTGCATGACCTAGCAGATAGAGCAGTAAAGGTGTAATCTGTATTTTGAAATCATTGTGGTATCTAGCAGATCAAAACCCATTGCTGTTTTTTAGGCTGTTTGATGCACAGATACAGCCCATTTTGTTATATGGATCTG
>SMGT01013140.1:809864-821861 GCA_004794575.1 Lanistes nyassanus | reverse complement strand
ATTGTCCATATTGTCATTCTGATGAAACTGAACTGCACTTTTTATTTGTTTGTCCGCGTTATGACGACTTGCGGAAGCAGTACATCCCTATGAAGTTTTATCGATGTCCCTCCATGTCTCGATTTTCTGTGCTTATGGCCGATAGCAGTCCAAGACTTACACGAAGCGTGTCTTGTTTCCTGTATAAGGCATTACAACGGAGAGAGGCAGACATGCTTAGACCTCTACAAGCTCCTTAAGTCACATGTGTTGTACGTGTGCGTGTGCGTGTGCGTGCGCGTGTGCACCTGAGTATACTTGTTTCATGTATTGCTTTGATTACTGTGTATGGTATTGTCACCCCCTTGATATGGGCCGAAGGCCTAACCAATAAATTCGTTCGTTCGTTCGCTCAGCCGCTCACCTCCAGTACCTTAGTCCCACATAGCCGTCTTTCTCCTTCAGTTATTCAGGAACATGGTGTACATGTGTGTGCGTGCGTGCGTGCGTGGGTATGTGTATGTACAAAAGAGATTACTTTTGGAAAAAAAACCATCAGCTGCTCGCGAAAATATTTCAGGACTGGTAGGACTGGTAGAGTATCGAATACGCGTGTCACAAAAGCAAGGAGATTAACGCTAAGGTGTTGCGGTCCGTCTAAGAATATCTGAAACCGTGTTTAGCTGACTCCAGAACAAACATGAAGTGTCTGAGATCGGTTAAGTATTGTATGTGCATGTTACGAACGCATGGAGGTTGATACTGAAGTGTTGCAGTCCGTCTACGAACAACTTAAATCGTTTAGCTGAATTCAGAACAAATCTGAGATGTTTGGATTTAAGCGAACGAGCGAGAGACTGGACGCGAACTTTTTACTGACCTTGGCATTCTGCTTCTTGGCTCAACCAAACACGATCGAAGCCCATAGATTTCAGAGTTACACAAATCTTTTACCCAGTTAGTTTTTCCCTGAGCATCTAGATTAAACAGGAGAGTGTAAGCTTGTTTTTAAATGCTGAGTACGGTTTATGGTCAGCTTTGCCACCCGGTGGCAGTACTTAACAGATTTTATGTAGCAGTTAACTGGAGTGGCCATCGCCTAAGCTCACTGTATACTATGTTTGATGGTGTACGGACTGGAACATTTCTAACAAGTGAATAGGCTCAGCTTTCGACAAGAGTTCCATCTTGTAGCGGTCCCCTTTACCCATAAGCGTATAGAGAAGATCGGTTGCACTGTGTCATTGAATAGCTTACAAAAGGTTTTCTGCACACCATCCAACCTTTTTCAAAACATTGCACTATATCCACTTTTCATTGCTAGTTGTTTAGCTCCTTGCTGTGGTGAATGTGAAGCACACACACACACACATCTGTTCACCACTTCCAGCTATCTTTCTCCAATAAACCACATTCCCCATTTTCCTTTAAAGAAAAAAAACACGATTTTCCTGAAAATTGTTACTTTAGTTATACAACCAATTTCTAAACAAAGCTGTTGACATGATGTACTATGGCATTAATCTGATTCTGGAGACCAGTTAACGAACACTAAGCAGTAAGCATTCAAAGGGATAAAAAGCTCCACAAGACAACGGCAAAGTGTAACTCCATGTCTGCCTTCTGCAGGTATTTTCTCTGCTATTTTATAAATGATGAAGGAGAATAACGTCGGACTGGCTACAAAACCTTGTCTTAAACCACGGGGGCAAAGGAAAAAGTCTGAGTGTTCGTTGCTAACCCGTAGACATACTTTCAGAGACTCATATGTTGCCGTAACTACCCTGGTGAACCGTCTAGATACCCAGATCTGGTCAGTGCTCTCAACAGGGTTGTGTGTTGGACCAAGTCACAGGCCATCTTCAGGTCCACAAAACATGAATACAAATTAGAGGGTTTGCTGTTTGTGAGTGACATCATACAGTGACTACATATATTTTTGTTTTACCACGCCCTTCCAACCCCTCCTGGGACTATGGTAAGACCTTGTTGTCTTCAAGCTAGTGGTACAAAGCTTTTTTTTTTTTTTGTCAAACTGATGGATAGCATTTGCCAGTCACACCTAGCAGCGAGATTCCTCAGTAGTAAGCTGGGGACTCAGTCTTCTTTCTGGAAAATTGGAACGATTATATCTTCTTTCCACATGTCCGGGCATTGCCCACTTGCAAAGACAGCATTAAAATAGTCAGGAGCCCAGTTGTTTGCCTTTCTGCTGACTTCAGCATTTCCTCAAGTATATTATCTGTGGCCCACACCTTACCAGATTTAAGGTTTGTAATTGCTTTACGTACCTGATCTTTACTCTTTGTCATGCAGGCAAGACGTCAAAGCCAGAATCATATGATCCAGGGACCGGAGAATTTTAAGATTTAAAATAATGCTTTAAATGGTTTAGCCACAGATTTTTAATAATGCTGTCATGGGCTTGTCTCTCTTTTCCGTGTTAATTTCTTCCCAAAACATGTTTGCATTATTAATTTGCTTTGTTAGGTATTCTACCTTCCTCTTATTAACAATCCTCTTTATCTCTTTGATCAGCCTCTAATACTGACAACTTTCCTCAGCAAATTATAAGTTTCTTTTCAGATGTTTTGGGTCTGTACCTGCGCAAACAACATTTAGTCCACTTTTTTGGATGAAAGCACTCTTGGTCAAACTAGTCTGAGTTATTTTTATGAGTTCCAGTAAATATTATTGTCCTCAACCGATTCCTGATGTGTCTTTTACCTGTTTGCAAACCTTCTTGCTTAGGCAGTGAGCGAGTTCAGTGCGCCAGCCACGAAGGTTTGCACCCCTCCCCCTCCTTTAGATTAGAGGTTAGGATTTTCCCCAGCATTCTCTCCATCCCTTAGCTCACCACATGTACCTAAAAGTAAAACAGGAAATGGACATATCAGGAATCGAACCAGTGACCTTGAAAATACAAATCATCGGTTTCACTATCTTGCGGCGAAGCTAAGGAGCTGAACTGAAATTACGTCATAAGTATGACTGCATAGCAAAAACACAAAGAAAAATTTATACTTGATTTTTTTTTTGGAAATGGAAGCAAAACAAGCAAAACTGAATGTGTATCAGGGCACCATACGTTTGCTGGTACAAAATTTGAACGCCGAATCTGACCGAAGGTTTATAAGCGACATGGTTATCGCGAGCTGCTGCGGGTTTCTTGCTAGTGCTAGCATCAACACGTGGCGCGTTTCGTATAAAATGGGAAATTCAAAACTACATCAGAATCAATAGTTCCTCAACAAAATGCCGTTTCATCAAAAATTTAAGCCACAAGTACTTTCTTAGATTAGCGAATATTGAAGATCCGACGCGAGGCGCTCGTCCGCATGTTACTTTCCCAAACAGCTAGGGGAAATTAGAGCATTCTCTAAAACGAAAAACAGGAAGCAAACCGTTAGCCAAATCTGTTTGCTAAACAGGACGTCGGGCATCCCACACCGCAAACAGGAAACACAGCCTCGTTCAGGTATTGTTAGACCAAAAACGTGTGTCAAACAACGTGTGGCACAGCCTTTACACGCATTTCCGTTCTACATTAGATAACCTTCTCAGACGTGGTATAACTGTGTTACGTACTAATCCTTACGAAGAATATTCTCAGAAAGAATAATTCCAAAGATTGTTGCAAATTGTGTTGTGGTGGCCCATACACCTGCGTGACTGATCGTTAAATTGCGCACTTTCTTCGCGGGGTCTCCTATGAAATGGGATCTAGGAAGCCATCTTGGTCAATTGGCAGCGCACGAAACTGGCGTGATCCAACCGCGATCGACTGGCTAGACAGACTAAGTAGACTGCGAAGTTTTCCCTCTCCCTGAAAAGAGAAGCAGACGAGATTTTTAACCCTTGCACGTGCGCGCTGCCTGCTCTGTGTGTGTGTGTGTGAGAGAGAGAAGGCGGGTAGTGAAAAAAAGAGAATGTGTGAGTGTGTATACTGTATAGAGGTCTGTGTGTGTTGTGTTTGTGCATGCTTTTCGTGTAAACGTCTAGGTTTTTTTTGTTGTTTGTTTTTAACAAAGGGGATGTCCCCTCTTTTCTCATCCTCCCGCCCCAAAATTCGTTCGTCATTGTCCGTTACAGTCTTCTTACTATCCTCAAAAATTCTATATTCCCAGGCCAGAATCCATGTTACTTCTGAAATACAATCCTCCCCCCCCCCATGTATGATTTCCTGTAATCGACAGATAAAGTCTAATAAAAATTTCGTATTTCGTGCCAACGATAATGTTGATGAAGAAGAGTGAAGGGCGAGAAGAAGAAAAGTATACTGACATTGCGCGCGTGACACAAAACCCTGCCTAAGCAATCTGAGCAAAACTGTTACAGCCAGCAACAGGTTTTAACAATCTTCATTCTGTTCTCAGCAGTGTTTGACACATTTGTAACGAAACGCGAGAGGCAACACGCAGTGAGGACTGTGAACGGAACGTACTTAGAGAAGCCGTTAAGAGATGACATCTGTGGGCGCACAGATGAAGATGCAGCGCGTATTCTTAAGGAAGGAAAGAAAGTATTTTCGTTGATTTCACAGTATGCATACAAACTGAAGTGGATGAGACAAATAGTCTTGTAAATTATGCCGAGTCTTATCAGCGCACCTCGAGACCGCCGTCTTAAGTAGCGATGGTGGCTGTGGACGCTTCCTGTCTCCCCCTCACCAGCACCCCCTCCCATAATCTACAGTTATCGGTACTAAGCAAAGGTCAGTTCAGAGTTCTTTGCCCTTTCCTCTCCTCCTCTGCTTTTTCTTTCCTTGCGCATGCGTACGTGAGGGCATGCATGCGTTATGTGTGTGTTCGATCGGTTGCTCACCAGCGGGTGTTATGAATCTACGCTAATCTGTACACTGTGGCGAATTTTAGTCCGTATTTTTAGCAACACGTTTTGTTTGGATCGCTCCGATAATTAGAGACAGCTGAACGAGGCCCACAGCGAGTGAATAAGTGACGTTTTCCACGGCCGCTCTTAGCAACACGTTTCGCTAATTAGTTGCACAGACGAAATGTGTTAGCTAACTGTGAAGTAGAACTAGCGGAATGTGAGCTCCATAAAGGAAAAGGTCGTTTGTAGGACGAGGAAGGGGTCGGACAGGGTAGGGGTGGAGACTATGGACACCTGTCACTTCCAGAGAAGGCACTTCCGGTCTCGCCAGTAAGCGGGACGAATGGCTCATAACCCTCCACGGAAATCGTCAAAAGCCCTAGTTAGAGGTGATACACAATTTTGAGACTTTGCAGTTCAGTTTTGTCGTCTGTCCTTTGCTCTTAAGCCTCTGCCCTTCACCACTACAATGAAAAGCTTAAAGATATGCAAACCCTCCCCCCTCCAGGCATTTCCGTTCTTTGTTAGCTCATAGCTTTTGTTTTCCTCGCAACATACAGCTATCACAAGCACTTGTTTGGTTTGTTTTTTACTTACCACATCCTTGTCTTGAGCTGGAAGACAAATATTCCCAATCAAATCTTGTGGTAAATTTAGATCAAGACTAAGGAGACATCGCTTTGTTACAGAACGGGGAAGAGTTTCCTGTTCTGTATGTTTATTCCAACTTGTTTTCCTATGTCTGTACCTGGCCTTTGACTGTCCAGCCTAGGCTTTTACAAGGGCGTCTGTGTAGCCATTTTATGGACAGCTCATCACCAGGATTTTGTTTACTTTAAGAATACCGCTTGTAATCATCATTCAATAGTACATAGTGCTTTAACAAGCACCCCAGTGCTATAGCTACTACTTTAAATAGCTGTAGAGAATAAAACATTGTATGGGAAGGGAGAACTGCTCAATAAAATGCTGCAGACTGATAAATGAAGGCGGAATGGAGGAAGGAAGGAATTTGCTGGCACGCCATTCGTCCCATACCTCAAGTCAGCCGAAAATAGCCAGCCTAGCGCGTGGTAGCGACCAAGCAGAAGGGCCAATTTTTACCGACACCGAGGCTGGATCAAGCCAGAAGCGGTTTCGTCGGAGCGCGGCGCAGGCATGCCGGGGCGAGTTGGCTGGCTGACTGGCTGAACGACAGCTCGGCAGCACGCGCTTTCGACGCTTTCATTTCGCGCGGTCCTGCGCGCGCGCATGGTGAGACACGCGACGCTTGTGGGGACACTGCCAATGACGTCAGGGGCGTTAGGCCGCTGACCTTCGTTCGCTACAAAATGGCCGTCAAGGTCAGTCGCCAAGGACGCGAGACGACCATCAGTCGATCATCTCCCACTAACCCCGCTTTTCAGCGTTGTCGCTGTGGTTGTTCTGCCAACAGATGGGTGGGGTTCCCGAGCTGAAGCTGTGCTGTCTCCCTGCGAGCTCTAAAGCATCCAGGTCACCACCCACCCACTGTCCACGTGCTGATTATTGTTGTTTACTTTGGCCTTCGATAAATATAACGTGACTGTGGTGAAGATTTTCCTGTAGGCCGTAGAATTTTCAATAGCGGACGCGAAGCCACTCTCAATCGCTCATGTCTCAGTGTGCACGTGTTCGTGTTCTGTGGGTTTCATTGGGCGGGGAGGGGGGGCAGGAAAAGCTTTGTAACGACGCTATCACACACCAAGGAGCATTTTAAACAAAGGTTTGGCTGGTTGTGTGGTGAGGGATTTTTGTATTCTGCTTTCAATGCTTAAATTTCGTTGTTCCTGGTTCGGTTTGAGGTGAGTAATGGCTAACTCGACACTTCCTACTCAGCTTTGCAAACATAGGATGGACCCTAGCTGCTGGTAACCCACGAACCAGCTGTGTGCTTGTGATTATGTTTGGGTGCTTACGTCCACACACATACGTAGGTGCGTATACGTGTATAATTAAAGTGGTATGCCGGGGTGCCCACACACCAGCGTGTTTTGGTGAGAGAGAGAGAGAGAGAGAAGTGCCATAATGGTGAGTGTTCGTGCGTGCTTGATATGTACACGTGTGTGTGTGTGTGTAATAGCTAGACAAAAGGCACAGAGACGAAATTTCTTTACAGACCCATTCGAATGGAAACTGCTTTTCAAATGACAAAGTTCTTTGCAAGGTGGACATCCCTGATTGCAATTTACTAATTCCCATAATTTGAAAAACCCTCGACCGTTCACAAAATATTGACATTCACCACCCCTGACAAAAGACCAAGAGCTCTTATATCAGACTTTTCAGAGATGTGTCTTACTAGTATATGCTCCTAGGTCTCCCAAGGAGTTTGAGACAACAAATGAACGTCTCCACAGTCCAGTGTGACATCAGAGCTTTGACCTCTTTCCTTTGAGTACAAACATTTGAAGTGTAACTTGTAACGTGAATGGAAAGAAATATTGTCCTGGGGCGGAGGTTACGACGCGCACGTAAGCTATTTACGAACGAAGTTTCCGAAACGTCCAGCATAAGGAGAAAGTGTGGTGCTTACGTGCGCCCCTACGTACATCGTAACTTTACACCACCTCACAACGAATTTTTGCGACGTAGTTTCTTAAGTGTCTAGGACTCGGGTGGACCTTTAACCAGCGAAACCCTGAGCCACAAATTAAGTGGCCTGCCCCTCATTTGACCTTCCACGTGACCTGGGGCTTCCGTTCGCTTGTTGTATCGAGGTCGTTGGAGACTTTCGGCTAACGGTCTCCAATTCCAGTCCTGGATACTGACATTGTCTGTAGTAACCTTCTGCTGCACTGTCGTCACAAACCACACAAAGCAAACTAAACCACCCTCCACCCGTCCAGAGTGACTACGGCACTCTAATGGGGCGGGGATCACAACGCGCACCTAACCTATTTACGAACGAACTTTCCGAAACGTCCAGCGTAAGGAGAAAGTGTGGTGGTCAAGAACCACACTTTTGCTTACGTGCGCCCCTACGTACATCGTAACTTTACACAACCTCCCAACGAGGTGTAACTCGCACCGGCTCGCACGTAACGCGAAATCTCGCCAACGAGAGGAGAAAAAAATGGCGAACCGATTAGTACCGTGGTACCTCGGGTTACGAACGACTCAGGTCACGAACAATTGGGGTTACGAACAACTTCGAAAATATTTTTTTTGTCTCGGGTAACGAACAGTGCCTAGAGTTACGAACGAAGGCGAGAGAGAGAGAGAGAGAGAGAGCAAGGTTTAACGTTGGAGACAAACTATCGCGTACAGTACAAACGAAGGTCACGCAGTACCAACATCGCTTAGCGCTAGCCTAGTAGCCAAGCTTTGCACGCTTGCGCAGAAAGATTCCCAGTCGGGTGTCAAGAAACAGACAAGAAACTCCTGAAACTAATGATTCAGAATAGCAAAGAAAGTGACAAATTTCCCGTGATCGTTTTCTTGGTAAAAACGATACACTAAATCTTTTTTTGTTGTTGTTTTATTTTACATTTAATTTATTTGGTTGTTTTCTTTCTCTTTATTTAATACGTGAAGTATCCTTTGCGTTTTGTCAGGTAAACGACCGGATGTTAATAAAAAGGAACGATTCTTTCATCGTGAAACGGATCGTCTCTATTTCATTGATTTCAATGTTTCAGGTTAGGAACCGAGTTCTGGAACAAATTAAGTTCGTAACCTGAGGTACCATCGTATATGGAAAATTGTGCTGTTAAGCTTGCTGAAAGACACAGTAAAACTGTCCCTCACTTTTTCAAGCAAGATTCTTATTTCCTCTGCTGTGAAATTCTTCGCCCTAGGGCCGCGATTGCTTTTTCTGTCAGCCATGCTCGAAATTTGCAACGGAAGCTCTCGGGTAATTCACGGACTTCTTACACCTGGACCGAGAGTGCTACGACGCGAGCGCAGCATCGCAATGACTCCCTCGCGCATCTACCTTACCCTGCCTCGCGAGCAAGGCTTACTGTAGGTGACTAGCTAGCAGATAGGCGTCGTCTACGCAGGAATGGATAGGGATGAGCCAGGGGAAAATGGCCTCGCCGCGGGGCCACTCATCAGGTTTCCGCGCACGCTCTATTTGTTTTCTCTGTGGGGTAATCCCGCCGTCACGTGATGGTGTCGCGCCGGAAGGCCCAGTCTGCGTGAGTCCTCGCACTGACGACACTGTGGTCGATATCCGGACGTGATGTGAAGTGCGGGTGTCAGACGACAGCGATGACAGGTGATTGGTGATTCTGTGACGTAGGTGGTGATGCGGGGATGCGGGCGGTGAAGCAAGGACGAAGAAGACGGCAATGAGCTGAACTCGAAGATCTGGAAGAAGGTGGGGAACGTAGCGAAGAGAGGCGATGTGTGATAATGCGAAATGCGAAGATGCAAAACTGCGAAAATCCGAAACTGCGAAACAGTCCTCCAGACGACTAGTTTCGCCGCGCAGTCTAAGATGCTTGCGTGGCGACGCAGCTTTCCAGATTAAGCACTTGTTCCGGTTGGGAGGTGGTTTTCGACCGTTGGCTCAGGCAGCGTCTTGATGCGTGACGTGTTCAAACGCACAGAATACAGAGAATACCCAGAGAATCTGTCATCTTTGTAACAGTAACGACATCGGTGATGAGTACCATTATTTATTTTGCTGCGATAAAGTTAAGGATGACCGAAACCAATGGCTACCTTATTACTACAGAAACCGCCCTAATACTTATAAATTTCAGTACCTGCTCTCAACAGGGAGCAAACGATTGCTTACAAAGCTATCATGTTTTATTAAAATCTTACTTAAAGACGTTTGTGGACATGGATAACTGTATGTTTGTTTGCACTCACTTTATAGCAAGCTCTTGCGAGCCTCTAAAGATAGGTTGTTAATTCGTTTGCTTATCAAAGTGAATTTCTGCTCACATTTTTATTGGTTTGTTGTACTATTGCTTATGTCTTGTCTTCATACCCCATTGAGGGTGAAGGAAGAAAAATAAAATTTTGAATTCTGAATTCTGATAGTCTGATCGTTGTACTTGACGTTGACTTACGATCCGACGCGAGTTGCCATGGCCTGGACTTGGTGACTGCTTACTAACTAAACACTGGTGCCTAGAAACGGAGTTTTTACTTACCTAGAGCAGACACGAAAATTTATGAAATCTCGGTAAGAGTATTCAGGCACGGCATATAATAAAATCCAAGGTTTAACTAAGCAGCAATGCCACGGACATGGCTTGAACTAAACCCTTTCACATAATGGCAACGCGGCCTTTGCTGTCACGAACCTGACCGCGTGAGACTTCGCGTCGACAATGGATGGAGAGATTTCTGAGGCCGTGAACTAGATTCGTCACAGTGACTGAAACTGTTTCTGTTGGAAGGGAAACCCTGGATGGTATCATGGGCTGGCCACAACAGAAACTCAGTACGTGGGGGACTATCTGTCATGAGATGCTAGACGGTGTTGTCTAGCTGACACTGCTGTAACATTGTCACGGTACCAGAATGACGATGTTACATTACGAGTTGTCACGGTACCAGAAAGACGATGTTACATTACGAGTGTCGGATTCCAACGAGCTGCACGTGTGATTTGTCACATGTCACTCCTAGGTTATCACCTGTCACTCTTAGTTTAGCCTGTTTCCCTTCCCTCTCTTCACACCTGGCAGGTGGGCGGTACATCATAACCAGGCTAATAGCTCCGCCCCAACCTAGGCTGGACAGAACTGGTTTGAACTAGAATAAGGTGGTTCCTGGAAACGCAGTGCGAGAAGGGCACAGGGTACTTAAGCTTTGGACATTGGATAGATAGGATATAGACAGACAGGACATGGAGAGAGAGTTAATGTAGGAGGACCAAGAGAAGCGGACACGTGTAGACCCACGGACCTCTACCCCTCGCCATCTTAGCCTTTGGAAGAGTAGCTCCAGTTCTCACGCTGAATACACAGGAAGTATTTCGCCGACAAGTCAAGAGACTGACTCGTAAGTGACTGCTGGATGCGCCTTATAAGTTAAGGGCTACTCTTACCATAAACTTATCTTAGAGTCTGGGACTCGGGTTGATTTAAGATAGGTGGTTTTATCCTGCCGGAGACAGGAGACGTCATAAGCTAGTGGCCGGACCTATGTCAAGGGGAGGTAGAGGAAGTGCTGGTCGTGGCAGTGTCATAGCTTCCTTGTTGGTCGTTGAATAGCTTTGGAATTGTGTATTGCAGAAGTAGTTGTTTCAGTAGTAACGAGAGTAGGAGCTCTGTTGTCGGTCACTTACTGTATTTGTGTATCGAGCGGGATCATAGGCCGTTTTGCAGTTTGATTTCCCCTCTGGAGTTTGATTATCTTCTTTGTCTGATACCTCGTGGTATGACGTAATCAGGCAGTGTCTTACCCTAGACACGAGCACGGTGATTCTCTGTAAATAATCTGTAGATATATTTGATGTTGTCGAGTCAGTTAGTGTTTGAAATATATGTTGAATAACGGTTCACTGCAGTTGTGTGTTTTACTAGGGTGGGGGCTCTTGAGCAAGAAGTGTTTTGCCTGTGTGAGACTGAGCGAACGTGTCAGAGTATGAGAATCTTTTCCCTCGGTAGATGTCTCTAGTTATTCACATTATTTCATAGCGTCGTCACCCTTTGGTGTAGAAACCATTGACCTGAGGCAGTAAAGGTTTTGGTGACGATTGCTCAATTAAATCTACATTTACGAGATCACCATAAAAGTTTGTTCAGTAATTCTGCAGAAGTCGAGTCCAGTAAGTTAAGGTACGACCCGCCACGTCACATGATTGTGATTGGCATATGTGCACTCTGTGGCCCTTGTGGACAGTGCTTGTTTGGAGCTATGGCTTCTGTGTGCATGGTGAACTGAGTGCTGGGCGGCTAAAAATGATGTGTCTGGTCTCCCTAGTGTCTGTCTTGCTCTATGTTTAGTTCCCAAACCTGTCAAATGTCCAGTGTCCTCTCCCAAACTGTACTCTAACAATACACCTAACTAGCATCTCTGTTACCTGCAGATGGCACGTATATTGTTATACTGCACTGATATGACATGTTCCGAATGAGAAAGCTGTCTGTCTGTTTGTTTGTTTGGTCTGCTGGTTGGTTGGTTGGTTGGTTGGTTGGTTGGTTGGCTGGTTGGTTGGTTGGTTGGTTGGTTGGTTGGTTGGTTGGTTGGTTGGTTGGT
>SMGT01013140.1:781465-809837 GCA_004794575.1 Lanistes nyassanus | reverse complement strand
TGGTTGGTTGGTTGGCGCGTAGAGGTCTTATGTGCTGAAACAACCATCAGACTGACACTTGCAAGAAGACGACAGTCCAGTCTAATGTTGTTGTGGTGGTTTGGGGTGGGGTGGGGGAGAGGGAGGGAATGGCCATGGACTCTGATTACTTTGTATTTTGTTTTAACAATGTTTACAATCTGTAATCCTTGGCCACTGCTGGATTTTAACCCACAACCTTGAAGACATTATAGTCTGATCCTCTAACCACCGAGCTATACAGACACCACCCCTATCCTCCGACTTACGAATGGGCATACCTTTCGTTTTTTAAAAAATAATTCTACCAGCACAGGCTGAGGTGGAGGAGGCTGGTATCGTTCGACATAGAACTGTTCCCCCCCCCCAACCAACACTCGTCTTTCGAAAAGGAAGTTTTACCAGTTCTGCTTCAGTGACACTGGCGGGAAAGTGGGCGACCCAGTGCTGTACTCTGCGTGACGCATTCGTACCTAGTGCAGGGTCTTGTGCTGACTGTGTAAAGACCAGGAGGTAAACGGACTTGTTGTTAAAGAAAAACAAGTGGCTGCCGCTTGGAGGAAAGTCCAAACTAAATTTAGAACAAGGGAACTGGACCAAGCTAGAACAGGACAAGGACGAAGACAATCTACATGTTTCGGGGCACTACCCCTTCATCAGGACGACACAAAAACGACGAAAAAAACGAAAAAGAAAAAGACGTGGGCTGGACAGCAGGAAAATGACCAAGGGACAGTGAGTAAGAAGGGTCAAAGAGGGGCAGCCAATCGCAAGGTGGGTAGGAAAGGGTAGATAAGGGTGGAGGTGGAGAGTGGGCGCGGGGGAGAGAGAGAGAGAAAGAAAAGCGCGGAAAAGGAGCCGTCAGTGTATGTGAGGGAGGTGAGTGAAAAAATAAAAGAGGGAAGGAGGGGTGAGGGGATTAAGGGAAAGGAGGGGAAGGGTCAGTGTTTTAGTTGAGTCCTGTGGGTGCCATGGTGCCAAAATGGGTAATGAAGTAGGATTCCATATTCTTACGGTCAATGGAGTCGCCCTTCATTTTCCAGATACCACAGACCCTCATGTTGTCAGCTGTGTGTGGGGGTGTACTGAAGTGACGTGCAGCTGGTGTGTTTCTGCGGTGTTTAGTGTCAGCTAGATGTTCTGTGAAGCGGGTGTTGAGTGTGCGTTCCGTCTCACCGATGTAGAACAGGGTGGGACAGAGGGTGCATGTGATAGCGTAGATGATATTGCTGTTGGTGCAGGTGAAGTTGGGTTTGATGACAAAAGTGGTGTTGGGTGTGTGGAGTTTTGTGGCAGTGTTCAGGTAGGGGCAAGTGTGGCAGCGGGGGACGTTGCACGGGGCGGAGCCACAGGAAAGGGGGGAGGGGTGGTCGGTTTGAGTTTGGAGTGTACTAGAAGGTCTCGCAGGTTCTTATACCGCCGAGATGCCAGGAGTTTTTTTTAAAAGAGCAGATGCCAGTTGGAGAGGAGGATCCTTCGTACTGGTAGGTTGTGAGGGTGGTGGGTCAAGACAGCGATCTGCCAAGGGTTCCGTCTGTCTGGGGTGGTGGGAGGGTTGCAGTGGGAGTGCACGTGGTGTGGCGGCAACTTTCTGTCTAGCAGAGTGCAGACGCTTGGGAGGATAGTTGCGGGAGAGGAAAAAGTCTACCACTTTGTCGGATTGTTCAAGGAAGTCTGTATCATTGGAGCATAATCTGCGGAGTCTTAGAAACTGCGAGTAGGGTATGCCGTGCAGGGTGGAGGGTGGGTGAGATGAGTGGAAATCCAGGTAGGAGTGTGAGTCCGTAGGTTTGTAATGGATGGTGGTTGCTAGGTGGCCGTTCTGCAATGTTATGTTGATGTCGAGGAATGTAACAGAGGTGCATGAAATGGTGTAGGTGTATTGAATGGAGGGGTGGAAGTGTTGTATGTACTGGATGTACTGCAGTAACTGAGACTCAGGGAGGGAAGTGGCGCCAAGACCGTAGTCGATGTAGCATCTGTATAGTTCTGGGTTGGGGCCCGTGTATTTGTTACGGATGTTGTGTTCGAGCCAAACCATGAAGAGGCAAGCATAACTAGGACCCATTACGGTTCCCATCGCCACGTCGCTACGTGGAAACAGAGTGTGTGTAGGAGGCTGGCGGTCGCTGCGTGAGTGGAGGAAGAAAGACAGTGCAGTCAAGCCATCAGTGTGGGGTATGGATGTGTATAGGGATGTGACGTCAAGGGTGAAGAGAAGAGTGGGTGTGACAGTGTGGGAGGAATTGAAATGGTCCAGGAGTTTGAGTGTCTGTGGCGTCTTTGGTGTAGGTCGGGAGCGACTGTACGATGGGATGAAGTATAGTATCTAAATTGTGGGAAATGTTTTCTGTGGGACAGCTACAATGATGTGTGGTGGTTCCCGTGGCCTGCAAGGTGCGAACAGTCGGAGGAAGATATCGTCTGTCGTCGAAGGGGGAGGCTTCGGTACTGATTGAAGTGCAGCCATCCACCGTAGGGTGCGGAAAAAGCGAACGCAGTCAAGGAGTGTTTGTTATCGGCTGGTGAAAGCTATATCTGGGGTATATTTTTCTGGGTCAGATGTGCAGTCCCCCACGAAAGACGCTGGAGCAAATATGCGTATTCACAACTGGGACAGAATACGGGGCCGGCGGGCCGAAACCATCGCTGGCGGCGAAGACCTGGGTAGGGTCAATTTATTGACGGCACGCGACCCGACCTACTTTAACCAGTGCTGGCTTGAGATGGCTGGTTGGTTTTTATTTCCAGTTGGAAACGAAGTGCGCATTAGGACGGTGCTGCTTAGACAAAGTTTACTTGCTGCCACCCTGGGACTGCTGTCACAACACAGTCTTCAGTCCCACCCAGTCACATTATACTGACACCGGGCCAACCAGTCCTAGTACTGTTCCCAGTTCATCCGCGAGTGCTGCAAATTACAGACTCACTGAAATTCCTGGCTGGAAGACGGTGTTTTGTTCAGTCGCACTTGTTCCTTTCATTCGATCACTTCTTCGTCTCCTTCTTGTCTCCAACTCTCCATCTTAAAAAAAAATGTGTCTTTCGTCCTGACTTTCCGTCTTGCAAGGGCACGCGTCATTGAGGCTTAAATATCTGGAATGAAAGCTATGCTGGTTTGGTGGTTTTTTAAAAAATAAATTTTGCCCTTTGAGTCCGACAGTCCTCTTTGTCTTGTATTAATTATACCTTGATCGTCATTATAGGCCGCACAGAACCTCGTGAGTAAAGGACACTGCAATGAGGCTTTGTTATGAAAGGTAAAGCTTGGCGGAGAGTTTCTTGTCAACTAACACAGCTCGCCAACATTAGCGGGGCAAGCCAGCCGTCGGCTTGCCACTCATAATAAGCTGAAGGTTCTTGCTGTTGTTAAACCACCTCAGTAGATCACGTGATCGTGGAGGTCGCTATAGTCTCTGTCAAACGGGGCTCGCTTGACCACCCGGCTAAATATAATGTAAACAAAACCGTTATTTATAGATGAGGTGGGGGGGGGGAGAGCTCAGTGGGGTTGACACTGCCTCGTGCGAAGTGGGAGTGCCGCGGTGGGGACAGTCAGGATGTCAGCAACTGTGCTTTTCTCAAACTGGGACTCTGCTTAGCTACCCTGACTTATCAAATTACAACTAGGTTGAAAAAAATGTCAGCTGGCTGTAATTGCAGCCAGTTGTGTTTTTGTTGTTGTTGTTGTTGGTGGTGGTGGTTTTTTTGGTGACGTGCGGCTGGTCAGGTAAGACGAAGTTAATTTCTCTGGGGGTCAATTCTCAAACTGTCATGACAGACACCCTAACCCTCCTAACAAACGCTTGTGACAAGAACAGCGATCACCCCACCCCAGCCCGACCTACACCTCCCGGTCTACTGCGTCAAGGTGGGGTTGCGGTCTCGAAAACAGCTTGCGTGCTTTATGACTGCTGTGGCATTGAGTGTTGAAAAGGAGAAACGCAAAGTTTGTGGCAGAGGTTCAGCAGCAGAGCAAGAATATATGACATTGTCTACGGCGACATTGGTTGTTTGTCTCACTACTTGTGCTGAAGAGTCGTAAGTTTTGAGAGACTGTTTCGCGTATCCTCATCTCTTAACGGCTTGAAATGTGCTAAAAAAGTTCGATTCTTGTATTTAAGGACGAGGGTTCTCTCGACACCCTCCTGCTGATGATTTTTAAAAGTTGCTGTCAGTGTCATTAAATATTTTGCCAAGTCGCAAAGGGTTAGAAGATAACGACATATTGAACAAAGAATATGAAAATGGTTAAGACAGCTTATGCTAGAGCAGAAAGCTTCATTGTCACTTTACACTTTTTTATTTATAAACAATTTAGGCACTCTGCGTACATTGTCCCTAAATATGCATTCGGTAGGAGGAATCGTTTGGTTATGTTACACCAAACCGGTAAGGCTTACAGCTTACTGTCCCATTACAAATTCCTCGCGCCAACATACGCTGAGTGGTACGGTCTGGCGATGAGCGATCGTATCTCCTGTCCATAAGTAAAGATGGACGTAAAATACACACGGCGAATAGGCGTTACAACCGTTCTGTTGGCAAGAAGGGCAGATATGAACGCTTATGCAAGCCCAGTGCAGGTCCGGAAATGTTGCTGACAACGACGTTGTCAGCGAAACCACAAGAGATTAGGCCACCTGTTTGATACTCATAACAGATTTCCATTTTTGAGGGAAGAGGGGGCTAGAGGAGGGGAGCGGATTTAGGACTATGTTGGAGCTTCTGTTTGTATGTATAAGTTGAAGCCTGTGTCTTCGCGCTAAACAGGATGCTTACGTTCCGACGGCAACTCGTCGCATGTCAGTTTGTGCCAGGTAAGACTCGGTGGGGGGGGGGGGGAATTCCTTTCACGCACAGCTATTAGGTTGGGTCACAAACCTTGTACTCAGCCACGATAGCGGAAACGACTTGCAAGGTGGAACTAGTGTATACAGGTTGGACTAGCACACGGAGCATACAGGTAAGACTAGCACACAACATACAGGTAAGACTAGCACACAGAACATACAGGTAAGACTAGTACACAGAACACACAGGTCGGACTAGCACACGGAGCATACAGGTAAGACTAGCACACAACATACAGGTAAGACTAGCACACAGAACATACAGGTAAGACTAGCACACAGAACATACAGGTAAGACTAGCACACAGAACATACAGTAGGACTAGCACACAGAACATACAGGTAAGACTAGCACACAGAACATACAGGTAAGACTAGCACACAGAGCATACAGGTAAGACTAGCACACGAAGCGTATAACTCGCGGATCACATGAACCGCCATGTAGCTCGTTCAAACGTGGACGGCACTGGGTGTGGCTGCTAACGAACCTACAGTGCACATTGTCCAGGCATCACAACCAATCGCGCTCTAAGCGCTGGCGCTGGGAAATAAATCAAGCGATGGAGGAGCCATCTGTAAACACATCTGATACCAGCTCTTCTGGCTTTAAGCGACGTCACTGAGAAACGTATAATTTATATTGTTCAAGTGCTATGCTCTTCGTGATCTATTAGTGTGTAAAGACTACACACGGACAGCAGGAAGGAATGCAAAGTGGGTGGGACGTGGGAGGTGGGAGGCTGTCGGAGGAGGGAGAGAGAGAAACAGTAGAGTGATGGCGCGCGAGCTCTCTCCCTTTCTCTAGCTGACAGATTGTTCCAGGCGTAATGTTTTCCGAGGTAGTTCTGGTGACATACCGCCATGACTCACTGTCACAATGATTGCAGGGCATTTAAAGACCTCCCTTGTGGCTCGGCTTTTTATAAGCCCCCCCCTCCCCGCCACACACACACACACACACTTCATGCTAGTGGAACCTTCAGCATTTCAGCTAGTGATTACAATCTATCGATTTTCTCTGGCTGATGATCAACAATTCACCGATGACAGCAAAAATCTTTACTTCCCTCCCCCCATCATTTTTTTAGGTGGCGCTTGCAGACAACAGAATAATACAATGTGCAAGAGACTGGTAGGAATATGGTGGGAAGAAAATCAAACATAAATATACACCATGTACCATTACCACACAGCTGTCTGTATTTTGTTGTCTTGCGGATAGGTTAACTCTTCAGCTGGTCTTTAAATTTTTTTTATATCCGTAGGTGTTTTTAAATCTCCATAGTATCAGGATTTTAAATACCTAATTGTCCTGTGCGTGAACTTTCAGTCTATTTTTCTAAAGGGGTCACTCAGTTCTTGTTCTGTTATTCTGTGAAGTTTTCAATCCACTGTTCAACCAACACCCTCCGAAACCTGTGTCAAACTTTGCCATTAAAGCTTCTTTAACCTCGGTCGTACTTTGTACAGTTTTCTTTGCACATCCGCACGTGCGCACTCACGCACGACTCCCCCTGACACACACCCACACCCACACCCACACACCCACCCACACAGCCCATACCCACGCTTTAGGCAGCAAGTTCGTCTTAAGACCGTGATCGTCAGATTTTTTTTTCAAAAAGGTAAGCCACTTTCGAGTGCACTTTATAGTGTCCGCAAACTAGTTCCCACCGGTTTTGGGTCAGTGAATATGATCATTACCGCTAATGTTGTACCCCGTGAACACCCTCCTTAGGCATGCGCGCACCTGGTTACTCTTAAAGTTTTCACTGGAAGAAAGATGTTTCTTTACATCTAATACTGGCGTCACGCGGCTTGACTAAGTCAAATGGAGACAAAGGAAGAGAATTTGTCCAACCACGTGCAAGAACAAAATAGCTTTTTTCAGAATTAGTAAACATTTCTTTTTAGCGGATACCCGTATGTTTCATGCAGTGTTATTGTCAAGAGACAGAGAAGACTTTCTTAATCAACAGAAACACATTTTTGTTATAGATGGATGAAGTATCTCCTTAACTGTTTTCATTCAATGTAGTCAAACGTGAGCTGTACCACACTTTGGCCAATAAGGCTACATAATAACCAGATTGCAGCCACGAGAAACTATTTCAAAAAGTTTTGAGTCTTGCTAATCGGGGCTTGGGGAAACCATAACGAGATTTCTTTAGTCGGGGTGAAGGCACACGTTTTCACTACGCTGTAGGCTAATTTGCCGCGAGTCGAAGTGACTATTTCAGAGTTCTGTCGATATCGTTTTAGGCAATAATCGTTAGACGCAGCGGGGTTTTTTTCAATGGCCTCTCATTCATGTCAGATTTGTTTTATCAGAATATGTTATCACTCCGTTTTTGTCGTGTATCTTTGACGACTGACCTGTGCTGGTCTTAGACAAGAGGATTTCTCAATGTGGAATTCGCCAGCGTTACGGAGATAATCTGCCCATTGCTCATTTTTTTCCCTCCAGATACAGTCCCATATCGAACGAGACCAGATTCATCCGCTAGACAGAAGAGATCCCATGTGTTTGTTAAATTTAAAAGACCAAACGGTCCCATCACGTCAAGGATGAGCGCCGTCAGGTCCAGCCTTTTCTGGAAGCAAACACGACTGTGTAGCTTATAACTCAGTCACGACGTGTTGCATACCGAGAATTTGTGCAACAGCTGCGTTTTGAGTGGTTGTTACCAGTTCGTTCGACAGACAGGCAGGCAGGCAGACAGACACTTTCTAGATGACAGAACTCCAGGCAGCAGATTGGTATGGAGAGTGTTTGTGTCAAGATAAATTTATCTGAGTGTGGGACGCCCCACTGGGAATGTATTCCAGAGCGGTGTCAGCGCGCACTGATAAAACTATGCGATGACTTATGACTGACGAGGAACAGGGCGCAGATTGCAGAGTCCTTGGCAAGGTGCTACAAAGGGCAAAGCTATGACAGTTGAAAATGTTTTGGTTATTTGCAATCAGATTTCCGGTCTGCCTCTGCATCTCGGGCATCTTCCTGTTCGGTGCTTTAGATAAAATGTGAAGGGAAATCTGTGCCAGGTGTGGTTAATACAATCAAGATCTCTTTTTTGAGCTGGCGTAGTGTTTCTATGTCATTATGCGATATGAGGTCGCAAAATGAAATAAAAACAAATCCGTTAAAAAAACCCGTGACTAGGGATTATCGTAAACTGTGTACTGTTTTGGAACTATACGTCGTAAGATTATAAAAATGTTAAAATATAGGTAGAAATACGCAACATGCTTGGGACTTCACAGGTCTGGACATCTGTGTCCTGTCCATGAACTTACTTTCCTCGCACTTACTTATAGTTCACTGAAAAAGACACGCAGTGTTGTCGAAAATTGATTGGATTTAAAAAAGAAAAAGAACAGATTTTGTCTGATGTCAACATTCAGGGCTGGCCTGCACGAAGGTTCTTATCTTTCGTTCTTACCTCAAGGTGCACGTAAGAAACACAGGACGAACGGGTCGTGCGACCGTTCTTATGACCAGAAGAGCAGATACGAACGCTCATGCAGGCCAGCCCAACATCAGCTTCAGGATGTGAAGTGACACGTACGGCTCGTGCCCTCGGTTGTCATCACGGAAATCCGGGTCCCACCACGTGCCACTTAATGACGCATGATGGTGGGTTTTAGTACCTAAAGGTATTCCGGCACATAATCCCCAAAGCAGAAACACGCGGCATTCTATCTAAAACACTATATAACTACACGTATTTATCACATCTAGAGTAAAGTTATCAATATTTACTAGGCTTCGTTCAGTAACTTTAGGATAGGTGTGTGCGTCTGCTGCGGGAAAAATGTGTTTGAAACAGACTTTTCGAGGCTCTGACGACCGACTCCGCAGAACGAGAAAACAGCGAGACTTAGCGAGAGTGATGAGATTAACAAGACGAAAAGGCCATGGTTTCTCTTCGGCTGACTCTGGTTGTGCCGCCATTGACGGCTTCTAATTGTTCCTAGACATACGTCATAGACATACGTCAGCATACGGTTGTGTCTAGCGCTGCCAGTACTTTGTTGGGGTTGTTTCTAGACAGCTGACAAACTGTCCTGTATTTTTAGACTATACGCGTGTGTGTATCTTTCCTTTTCTTTCCTCATCTTGTTTCAAGTGTTATGAAAATTTCTAGCAAAAGTTCATTAAGTAATAAAGCCACTTTTGAGAAAGAGAGTTATGAGACTGCTGTTACGTGTTCTTCGTATTATGCATCAGATCACGTTTAAATACATCGCTATGGGTAAACACAATAGCCACAGTCGTCCTGTTTAGGTGGACCTCATTTCCATCAATGCGAATCAATACCGTGGCGTGATCATAATCTCGATCAGTCTTCATCAAGCTAGTCAGGCCAGCGCCAGGGACACGAAAGATGTGAATTTCCCAAGAACTGTCTCACACAGATCGACTACGCCTATCGAAGGGTATCATCAGGGTTTCGTCTGACTGCTGCCAATTATTTTGTCAGGTGCTCTGCAAAAGGATCTAGTTTGCATTAGTTTACCCGCATGCGCAGTTCCTGCTAGTGGTCGAGCAGGAAGTAGGGGAATGACCAAAGATGAATAGTAAAAACTTCTGCTGTGTTATTTGTCACAGAGGAAGATTAAAAATAAACGGCATAGACAGACAGCAAAAGTATAAAGACCCGGAGAGGACAAAATTTATGGTTGCAAGCCACTCCAGGAGACAGTTTCGTGGCGACAGTAAACATCAAGTTACGCCACAATGTGTTGTTGTTGTTGTTGTTGCTGCTGCTGCTGTTGTTGATTTGGGAGGGAAAGTGCTTCTACTTCGAGGTGATTTCGTACTTTGGGGGGGGGGAGGAGTGGGGTTGGGGAGGGAAGGGGACCGTAGCTTGGTGCTCTGTACTGGTGGTGGCTACGTGAGGTCCCTCTTGTTGGTCACTTTCCTGGCGCACTGTCGCTGCTGATGGAAGGTGGCTGTGTGTGGCTTGAGTGGTGGTGGTTGCTGGTCAACCCTGCTGCCGTCCTATTCCTACATTCTGTTTATCTCTGCCTCTATGTTCAGCTTTCACTTTTAATGCTGTACAATTTATACTTGTCCTTTAGTTTACTTGGTCTTATTTTAGTGCGTTATATCCTCTTTTTAATTTTGTACTTATGTGCTTTCTAATCTTTTTTGGAGGGTTTAGAGACGATTTTAGATTTAGGTCAAGGTTTAGATTGTGCATGGCAATGTGGTTACCGCTGTCTCTGGCTTTTAAATAAATTATCCGTCTTCGGTCGACCATGTGTCAACATTAAATCTTGATCACGAAAGTTGGAGGGGGGGGGGTCGACTGTCATCGGAAGAAGTATCACGCACAGCACAAGTTTAAACACCGTAGTGATGAGCGCTGGGGACACCGGGGGATGGGGGTGTTTCCTGCTCAACATCCAGCCGCAAACTATGTGCCTATCAGGACGGTGTTGTTTAGACAGAGTTTACGTGCTGCCACACGTGGGACTGATGTCGCAACACGGGCTTCAGTCCCACCCAGTCACATTTTACTGACACCGGGCCAACCAGTCATAGTACTGTTCCCTGTAGTGCCAGGAGTCTGGCAGGGGAGCTACTAGATTGCCAATGTTTAAGTCTTAGGTATACTCGGCCGGGAGGCGAACAGCCGCCTTAACCTCTAGACCACCGAGGCAGTCCGTGTACACGAAAACTTCAAGTATCAACCGGACAAAGGTTGTGTAAATAACAGGAGGCAGAGAGCCAAAGATACAAACATTATATTTTGCACCGTTGATGATGGCTTTTATTATTTCTGCAAAGTCTGTATATAATAAATGTTGTTCGGATTACAAAGCAACTTAGGCAATGTAGGCGTATAGGAGCGCCCATACTAATGGGTGAAAATGTGTCTGTGCTTTTACTTATTTTAAGTCTTTGTTTTGCAACTTAACAAATATCTGCTCCAAAAAGGTGTTTTAAGCGTTCATTGAAGGTTTTCAAAGTTCTATAGCGGTATTCGGTTTATTGATAGGTTTAAAGCGATTGTGAGTACTTTGAAATAAGTTGTCTCCTCATTTATCACTCTTTTTCCCATGACACACGCGTCTCCTGCATTAATAAAAGATTTGTGCTACAGCTTTCCCATGTGTTCTCATCTTTTTGTTGTTTGCGTTTTTTTTGCATAAAGAAAAGCAATGCCAGGACATGGCTGTTTGTTTAACCCTTCTTAAGTCATAAAGCGAATCATAATAAAAGGGATGTGTTCCCCACCAATTCTTCGCCCTTCCACATTCCCAACAACACCTCTGTCGTCTTACGGGGGCGTGTCGTCTCGCGTGGTTTCCCTCAAACACCGACAGTAAGAAGATAACGAAACGTAGGAGGAAACAAAAAATGGATTACTCAAACATATTGAGCCCCTTTTCACCTACAATCTTCCCAAAGATCCACATAATTGAATAATACAGTGAAATAATTATTATTTACATATTGATGAGTCAAAAGTGCAGTTTTTGTCAAGGGGTTGTCCCCGGCTTTCTCTGCACATCAATCTAAGTCTACACTTCAGCTATCATACAAATCTCCTCCCATGATGATAAATCCACCTGGGCGGCGAGAATTTGAACCAGGGTCGGGTTGCATGGGGGTTCTTGTAGTCTGTTTAAAGGTTCATAAATGTGCAAGTAAATATAAACAAGGCGAACAGGCCTGCGGCCTTACGACAGCCCAGCTCTTACTACTAGTAGGATTCAGATTAAGATTTTATTTATTCTTTGGCCCTTTGGGGGGAGGGGGCATTCAGAAAAAGTTCAAGTCATAAATATACAAAAAATGGCACATCACGACAACAGTGGATTAAAAAAACTCTTGATCAACACACACACACACACACACGGTCTTATACAGGTACAGGCCGCTTATACACACACTGTAGCTACTAAAATGAATACATATACAAACATGGAACATCACGACAACGGTACAGTATAAAAATCTCTCGATCAACACACACACACGTATACACGTACATATAAAAATTTTCATGCATAAAAACATTTCAACATACCTAATAAAAACTATTGTAGAGAATTTTGTTAAAGTGTTATATAATTGTTTTTGTTACTAGTAGACATGAGCTGGTGGAATGTATATGCATTTGGGTGTTCTGTATTATTTAGACAATAGGTTCTTGCGACAATAAGAAATTTATCCCAGGTAAAAAAAAAAAAAAGCAATGGAACTCGTCACTTAAACTACGAACGGCACATGCAAGCCAAAGACACTGGCTCGACAGTCTCTGCATTTGTTCTTCCTTTGTGCCCCTGCTTCTGAATGACACTCGACTAGGGTCGCGTTGACCAGAAAATTTAGTCTGTATGTATTCCCGCTTCAAGATTTCCACCTTTTTTGTTGTTGTTTTTTAAAGGCAGGCTGAATATTACTTCTGGAAGCATCTTCAGCGTGCTAAAAATATAGATTCGCGAACCGATCCTCCAAATGTACGCGAATGTGAATGAGAAACGTATGGAAAAAAACCCAAATGAAATGTTGTCCCTCTATCTGCAGAGCTTAACGGATATGTTGAGATGTTGTCGGGTGGAGGTGGTACCGAGGCTGGGGACATGTCACCAAGTTACATGAATGGTTTGTCGTGGCTGGTTCGCTTTTACGTTTCTGACACCCACCAGATCAATTAGACAGTAATTATAATGTGCTTATCTATCGTTACTCTGAAACTCATGAAACCGCGTTCTTTGCCGACTTTATGTTCGGCACTAAAACAAGCGAAGGTCTTAAATACGATGCAAGATAAATCGCTTATAGGCTTTTGAAATCTAAGCGCACGCTGACTGCGCTCGATTCTGCTGCAAAGTGATGGGTTGTAAACAAAATTATTTTTAACACCCTTTCGTTTGACATGACTATGAAGCACAAGAGAACGGATTTATTGTCTGTCAGCACAAGCGTCCCCAAAACTTTTGAAGATGCGCTGAGCGCAGGTGGCGACAGAACGCGCCGGGTTGACGACAGAACAGGTTGGGGGGAGACAACTCGCGAGGTGGGCGGATAGCCGGGGAATGGTGGTAGACGGGAGAATGAAATGGAGGGAATGTCATGAACACAAAGAGGCTACTCATATCGACTCCATGGAAAGATTCTATAATCTCGCTGTCTCTAGATCATAATATTTAATCTCTAAGTCATACTACATTGTCTTTATGGGCTTTCTTAACCGGACGAGTGTATGTCACCTAACTTCATCCCTGTGACATCTGTTTAACAAAGGCGTTTAAGCAGTCATGCACAGGGCTCGACCCAACTACAGACCTATGCATAAAGATATATATATACACACATTCTAAGAAAAGGGATACATCTCCAAGCCTAAGCATGTTTCTATTGGATCACTCCATTCTTTAGTGGGTTTCCAAAAGAACACCGCAGGATATTTCCTCTAGGACTGTGTCCACCCACCTTCCCACCACAACCAGGCACACAACAGTTCAGGTAGTTACCTAGCCAGTAATATGTACAGCTAATCTAAAGAAACAACAGAAGACTGTTACCCCTCACTCGCAGTTTGTAATCATCCAGTCATTAAGCCCACATTTTATTACAGCCTTTTTTCCTGATGACACAGAGTGAAGTTAGTTCTATCCACCACAGTGCAATAAAAAACTTAACTATGTCATGAAAAAAAGTCATCAAGTTCCAAGAAATTTTTCTGAAAGTGCTTTAATAAAGTGGAATAACTTGAAAGCAAGATAATGGTCTGCATGATCAGGCCATATTGCTTAGCATAAAATTATTCCTTCATGACAAATGGTGTCAATGGGTTTGGTTGTATGATTTTGTTCTCAGTTTTGTCTCTCATTTACCTGTGCATGCATTTAACTCTCTCCCCCACCCACCTCCAAAAAACAAAAACAAAAAAAATGACAAACAACAAAACCAAAATTAAAGATATTTGCATCCTTTCTGAGTCCACTGGCCTTTTTTTCTACCTTACAATGTCTCAACATTATTACCACTGATGAAAATTCTAAGAGACTTGAATCCTTGAACATCAGTGATCACTTCACCTTGTCACATCATCATAAAACAGTTTTCTAACTAACCCTTGCTGTCAGAGAGAATTTCGATCTCCCTCTGCTCGCAACTTCTGAAGACGACGAACTGTGGAGCGTGGTAAAGGTTTCGTCCACAGTCCATTTTCAATTTTGTATTCCCGGCTCTGATGTTTCACAGCGCCATGGAGTAGTTGAAAGTCGCACAGAGCCACCAGAGGGCGTGTAAGGATCTGGGTGCAGGGAAGAAAGTTTCACCGATGTTTTACACATATTCAATAAGCATTTTTAATCACCATTACTTACAGAGACCACAGGTCTAATGCAACAAGCCTTTTAAAAAGGTAAATCATACCAATAACATTGTTTTATTAGGTGCTCTGTGACTTGCTTCAAACTTAAAACCAGGGAGTGAAAACATACCTCCACGACTTCTGGTCTGTCCTCCAGGATGGAGACTGCAACTGCTGCCGTTTCCAAAGTAGACAAAGCACTGTCTGTTGGTTGAGTGCGAATTACATATTTGCTTTTTTCCCCATACTGAATCTGAGCCTGGAAAATCAAAACGGTCATGAGAGCAAAGCATGTCCGAATAGGAACATCTAAAGTCATTCTAAAATTTGTCAAAATGAACCCCCCCCCCAAAAAAAAAAATCACATCAGTAAACTCTTCGGCACTGGTTTAACCAACGCAAGTCTACAGACTGACTGCACAGGACATTTTGTGACATCATCACAGAGTGCCAGAAAAGGGAGAAAAGATACACTTAAAAAAAGTGAATGCCTAGGGGATTTGCAACAAACTAGAGATGATAGCAGAGCTAAGACAACATTCTTTCAATTTTCACAGCTCTCTGTCAGATAGATCTGCAGACCAACCTGTTAAATAGTCAACTGAAAGCCACTACTGTATATGAAGGCCTTTATGTGTTATGTGTACCCAAGTGATGTGATAAAAAGTGAGTAAAGAATACAGACCACAGGTAATATCTGAGCAAATAAGCTGACACAACTTCCTTTTACAGATGCTTTATTGGCAAGGAATACGGTCTGTAGCTGTTTTAAGTTTATACTGGCAAGTTAAGTTCACTGCAATTTGGATCATCTGCAGAGGAGTGGACAAGACACACCTTGCGTGGCCAGTGCAGCATCTCGTTCTGGTGATACAGACCACGAGCCTGTGCCCATGTGCCATCAAGAATGACCAGGTTGTAGCTGTTCAAGTTGCCATCTTCCCTGGAATGTCTACAGTCTAGCAAAGAAACCTCTGAGAGATCAACAGCATCTGGACCCGGATATAGGAGCAGAGTGTTTGGTGAGCGTAGGACCTCTGCCAGCCCTGGGTACCTGCAGAAAAATGTGTAAACACATCACTGGGCACTGACAATATCACTACCTACAGTGAGTAATGCAATGCCTTAGTCGCTCTGTACAATACAACTTGAAAATTTTAAACTAGAAGCCAGTCACTGCCGAAAAAAGCAATCACTGACCTTTGTCTAAAACTTTGGTGTTCTGAATTTACCAATTATGCAACTAGAGGCTTCAACTTTCCTGACTTTTTAACATTACCAAAAAAACAAACAAAAACAAACAAAAAAAAACTTATGGGTACAGGATAAATATCATTGAAGATTTGTGAATTCCCAAGAATTTCTTTGAATCCTGAGCTTGATATAATCCTGTGGATTTTTCAAAAACCATCCATGATGGTGAAGAACTACTACAAGTATTAGCCTCAAGCTAAAATTTAAGTATTAAAATTAAGGAAACCCTAAATGACATTACAGAGAGGATTCCAGCATTTGAACAATTCAACTCTGCAGAAAATTATAACTGCACATGGTGCATGCAACTTAAAGAAAAAGAAATTAAAACATAATTATGTTTGCGTTACTTCAATTTTTTTCCATACTGACTCTTTTGTTGGGTCTCTGAATCTGTGAGTCATCTGAATTGGATGTGCACAACGCAGCATCAACAACTTGAAGCGATGTCTGGAGTACGATTACTTTGCTTAGCTTCATAAAATTTATACCGTAAACGTAATTGCGGTCTCTTGCTGCACGTTAGCTTTGCATCATCCTCATGGCTAATTTTTTGCTCTACTCAGCATTGCAGCAAAGGAAATTTCAAACAGCACAGGTGGCTGGTGATCATGATGCTTCAGTTGTGTGTCGTGTCAGCTTAAATTCCTTTTGTGTGGAACAGGCAGCAACAACTGTGGTTAAAACTGTGATAGCAAAAACAAAATGTTTGCTCATTGGTTTTTGCAGCTGCCAGCAACAATTGTTCTTGATCTCTTCTGCAGCATATATGAATGCCACAGCTACTGAAGTCAACTTTCCATTTGCGTTGCAGACTTCATTCTCTTCAGCTACTTCAGTGGATTAGAATACAGGAATAGCGAACCTGTTCTGCTTTCACAATAATGACTGTTGTTGTTGGTTCTAAAAAAGCATCCAGCACATATGCTTGGTGTTTGCAGCATCGATTTGTTGACCACAATCACTGCTGTCTGGTCCACACATGAGGCGAGGGAAAATTGGAAGCAGAAATGAGCTGAGTTGCTGTGAGTTCCTTGCTTTCCCACAAAACAGCCACTTGCATCCTGCCAATGAGGGTGCGCTGCAGACATATGAATTCAGCTTCAGACTTCACACAGCACCAGCACAGAAATGCTGAACCCTGTGGAAAGACTGCCCAATTTTTTCCTAAGGCTAATGCCGGTTCTGGACCCATTTCAATATTTTGGCAGGCACCCACCCACCCTGAATGTTAAGTCATTTGCCCACATGACAATTTTTCCCAGATTTAAGGCCGCATCCTGGATTTCTCTCTGCACTAGTTTCATTTACATGTAAGACAGTGTTCACTCACTTGGCTGGGGAAAATTTCTTCCCTCTTATAACCTGGACTCTGTCTTTCACAATGCTTCTGCAGAGCATTGGCACGGTCCGCAAGCATCTGGATTCCTGAAATAAGAAGCAAAACACAGTAATGCACCAATTCTTAAGTCCAGAAACAAAGTGGGGGAAAAAGGTGGAGGGGAAGGACTTCATTAGCCATGCCACTAAAAAAAAAAATATCGGTTCCTGTATTGCATACAAATTGACCTAACCTTGTATACTCTCTGGCAAATAATCTATCCCTATTAAATGCTGTCTGTAGGAAGGGTTATTAATAAAGTCATGCTTGCAGTCAAGTTACTCATGACAAGTTCCTTGGATTCGACTCATGGAAGATAATGCTCATGCTTACCTCCCTTAGGTAGCCAGAATACACTACAAAAGATTTTCATTTGTTTAATAATCTTAATTTGTTTAATAATTTCATCTTGCCCCTCCAACTATCTTTACCCAAAATAAACTTTCAGGTTTAGTTTTCAGGGACCACTAGAAAAACAGCATTGTGGAGTTATCAAGCAGTTCATCATATAATCCGAATACCTAGATTTTACTAACACTTCTTGTGAGCTGCAAAATCTGACTAAGCATTTGGCCAACTTCAGGGACTCTTAAGGGTCTCTGGGGGGGGGGGAGGGGACCAATATAATGAAAGTTTCAATGTATATACAAGCATGCACAACAATGTTGTCAGGTACAATATATCAACCTATTTAAATGCTGTCAATCTGTCAAGGAAAAAAGAAATTTAGTGTTGTGAACTCCCAACGTAAGTGGTATCATTAATTCTGCGTACATGCCAGAGCACAGCATGTATTGGAGTGTATCTTTATTATACAAGTTTTATTTCTTTTACACCTAGCAACAATATTAAGTAAATATAACGCATCAAAACTATTCATTCAAAATCTGTTCTATACAAATATTCTAGTCTCTCCTTTTTATTGTTTTCGAGAAGTTTCGAGGTGTGCACTATCTGTATAACTTACTTCAAATGGGTGTTGCAGGATGTAGATGGTGGTACGAATATCTAGTGGCTCTCTTGGAAGGAACGGACACCAGCACACTGTCAGAGGACGCCTGCAAAAAAAGACATTCAACTATGCTCTCAGAGGATGCCTGCAAAAAAAGACATTCAACTATACTGTCAGAGGATGCCTGGAAAAAAGGACATTCAACCATACTGTCAGAGGATGCCTGGAAAAAAGGACATTCAACCATACTGTCAGAGGATGGCTGCAAAAAAAGACATTCAACTATACTGTCAGAGGACACCTGCAAAAAAAGACATTCAACTATACTGTCAGAGGATGCCTGGAAAAAAGGACATTCAACCATACTGTCAGAGGATGCCTGGAAAAAAGGACATTCAACCATACTGTCAGAGGACGCCTGGAAAAAAGGACATTCAACTATACTGTCAGAGGATGCCTGGACAAAAAGGACATTCAACCATACTGTCAGAGGACGCCTGGAAAAAAGGACATTCAACCATACTGTCAGAGGACGCCTGGAAAAAAGGACATTCAACCATACTGTCAGAGGATGCCTGGACAAAAAGGACATTCAACCATACTGTCAGAGGATGCCTGGACAAAAAGGACATTCAACCATACTGTCAGAGGACGCCTGGAAAAAAGGACATTCAACTATACTGTCAGAGGATGCCTGGAAAAAAGGACATTCAACTATACTGTCAGAGGATGCCTGGAAAAAAAGGACATTCAACCATACTGTCAGAGGATGCCTGGAAAAAAAGGACATTCAACTATGCTCTTAATGACAATTGATATTCTCCATTCTAAATCAAATATCCTTAAAGAAAATCTGAGGGATGTTACTAGTAAAAAAAAAATATATATATCTCTTGATGATTCACTTTATTCCATGTGTTCTCCTCTACCTATGGGTGCAGTTTAGGTGCACATCATGGCTCTGACAAGACTGAGTTATCTCCTTGTGTTGTTGATCCTGATTTTACAATCAATGTTTTCAGGTTTAAAAAATAATAAGAATAAAATAATAAAATGTGGATTTTTAACGCACGAGAACACATTTCATGCACACTTCGTGCGGACGATGGACACAGACACTCTAGTGAAAAACAACGAAACACACACACACACACAGAGGGAGAGATGAACGCACCACTGACCAACCGGTTGGAAACAGATTGTCCTTCAGTCCTTCAGGTTTATCTAGTCTTTTGACTTGGAAGACCAATGTGAGGAAACTGACAATTTAATTGTGTGGGTATTTTCAGTACTTCCTGTAATGCATTTATAGTAATGACAGTTGTTCATTTAAAATAAATCTTAATGGTGTGGTACTATTAAAATATATTCATATTTCATGAATAGCACATAAGTAAATATTAATACATGTAAATATGCTAACTGCTGTACACTTTCAAGTATTTCTGATGAACCAATTAGGCCTGCAGCTAAATTTAAAGTTGGTATATTAGCTATTTTTCTGCTATTCTCACTGCCGTTTGATAAGAATAGAGACCTGGAAACTCCTCCAATTGCTCAATTTTGGAGGCACCGTTTTTTGTCTATTGCCATACGGGTAAAGTATTGTGTCGTACAGCAATTTTGATTCCAAAATACTACAGTATAACCATTTTTTTAAAAAAAACTTATTTTCTCCAACTCCCTCCCAAAAGATGGTTGTTTTTTGATGCAAAACTGACGATGCTTACAAAAACTCGGAAAGTACAGCCAGCACATCAGTACTCCTAGCGCCCTTTTACGAGACACAGTTTTATTTGGACGAACAGTGTTAGCTTCGTTCTATGCGAAACTAAGCCGGCAATCAGTTCTGTACTAAGTTTTCAATTAGAACCGAACTGCACAAGCACAGGAAAGTAAAGAAACCAGTGTACGGTAATACAAACGCGTAAGGCAATTATAAGGAATTTACATGATGTCAGAGAAAGGAGTTTAGACAAACTTCGTTAGTCAAAAGCGGACTTCATGTCAAAACCGATATTATCACTTATTCTGTTTGATGTGGATCGCTGACAGAAGCAGTGAGTATTAGCATTACTGGGATGATGGGATCATTAAGCTAGTTAGGACGACAGAGGAACATGACAGTGATGACACCGGTGAAGTCTTCTGTACGAGTGCATCACGCCAACTTCCTTCGCAATACAGATGTTTATTTTATTTTATCAGCACTTCAGAGCTATTCACAAACCTGCAGTTTTCACAAACAGCTCTTCTGCCTTTCTTACACTCATTTGCATCCATATTATCGGCGATGTCAACAAAAGTGGAGAAAAAATCGCCCTCTTCGACCAGCGAAGCCATTTTCTCAAGGCGACAACGCGCATGCGCTACGCTTTGCAAAGGTACCAACGGCACTGATGTAAGGGACATAACCTATTCGAAGAAAATTCACCGTTAACCCTGGAAAATATGATTTGTAACAAGCAGTCCGTTGGCCCTTGGCCCAAATGTCGCGAACACGAAATCCATTAAGTTCGAGATTCTATATTTAGCTTACCGTGGACTGTATAGTTGCATGCAGTTTGCTGAGGCTACATATGTTGCAAAACAGTAAACCATGCCATGCAGCTTGGATCGAAATAGCCAATTATCGCACGCAAAGTTCTGTCATAATTCTATAGACCTACCGTCGAGACCCTGCAGACTGCAGAGGTACCTTATTAGTAGATGGTGACGATAATTTTCGTTCTTCCCCACCCCACCTACGTCGCGGTATCCACAGTCTTCAAGACTTGACACACTAGCAACGATAAGAACTGAAGTTTTGTGGCATTTCATTATGATTTTATTCAAGGTCTGCTCAGGGTGATGATTCATTATGATTATAAGAGTTGGTACACACGGCAAGCAAGAATGATCACTCTCTCTCGATCATGAACGCTGCTTTTTTTTTAACACGCCTCTCAGTTGGATTACAGTCTCTACCATCCTACTGTAAATTATAAACAAACCGTTTTATGAATTATTTTCTCAAATAGAGTAGGGAGACTGTCATCAGGGTGAATTTACTAGGTGTGTTGAGTTTCAATTCACAGCTTTACTGTAGTAATCGGTTAAAGGTTTCTATAATATTTATATATAGTTAGAGGTTATTTAATTACAGTATCTAGTTATAGAGTCTATATTAGAATCTGTTCAGAGTTCAGCAGTGTATAGTGATTAATAAATTCTTTAGCATTAAACAACTATTGAACCGATCCTTCGACATACCAACAATAGATGTGTGCTCTATTTGCCATTTGTTGAAACGACTAGATTTATTCTATATTTAGTGCACAGCCTTCGGTCGTACATTCGTAACATGGAAAGCAAAATACATGTGGTGTGTTCACTGAAGGACAATTGTACTTCTTTTTTATGTCCCAGCACTACGGTATCCGGTCATCCCTGACCAAGAGGTAGGGACATCAGTGGCCAGTTGCACGGGTTTAAAACTGGCTTAAATTTAGACCAACAGGGGAGAAGGGGAACGAGGGGACTAACTTTGGCTACTGAAACAGCATCTGTAGCAATGTGTTGCAATACGTACAAGACCGACAGCCAACTGGAAACCCAGCCGCTAGTCCCTATACCTCTAACCTCCACCTCCACTTAACAACCCCTCCACCCACCCATAGCCCAGCTCTAACCCACACCGCACCACCCCTAACCATGACTGCCCCACCCCACACCTTAACACCACTGCCCCACCCCTAACCATCACCACCCCACATTGATGCAGATACAACAGTTGCTTTGCTCCTGACTGAAGGCGAGACGAGCCACGTCTGTCAGACTAAGCGACTAAATTGATTCATTTCGTGGTGAAATCTCCAATATTTTATATTTTTGTTGCAACTGGTACAAAAATGAGGTCAAAATAGAAACAGACGTCAATTGAAAGCATGCAGCACGTGTTCGGGAGGTTGTCAACAAACTGGGGCACGCGGCAGAGTGCATACAGGGTTCCCTGATGACATCTTGGAGGGGTTTTGGGATGGAGGTTGCCAGAAAGGGGTGAGGATTAGGTGGGTACAATGCGTACAACACTTCAACCACTACAAATACGTACAAGACCAAAAAAGTTCAAAACCAACAACCAGCACAAATATGCATAGGACCAATAACTACTACCAATCACTACAGGACCAACAACTACTACAAATACGTACAAGACCTACGACCACTGGCTTAAACCCTCATTCCCGCCATAGCCATGCAACTGACTGCTACTATCCTTCGACCAAATACGCTCTGAGACTATACTAGCATGTGGAAGGTGGCTATAATTCGGATCCATGCCCCATATGCATGGAAATTGTAATAAATTTATAGCTACTATTAGGGGATAGCTTATATTGACCCTTCCTGATACCAGGACAAAATTCGTCATGCTCAAGGCACGAATAGGGAAATATAGCTATTCAGTGAGTTATTTTAAGACTGCGAAAATTCTCCGTTAGTGCGCATGCGTTATTGTCAGCACTTCACTTCGTTGTAATTAGTGCACTAGCAGGAAAGAATCTGCAAACCAAACTCATCCAGCACAACTAGCCGTGAGGTTGAAATTCTGGCAATCGGAGGACCTGCATTAATTGTTGGCTGCAGTTACTCTGAAAATCATTTTTACAATGACAACTTATGGCAAAATAAACCTCTTTGATGGTCTAGTGGCTAGGGCGTCCACTTCGAGGCAGGAGGTTCGTGGTTCTCTCCCCGGGACAGTCATACCAAAGACTTAAAAATTCGCACTGTAGCAGCTGCCCCTGCCCGATGCCTGGCAACAGCCCTAGGACTGGTTAGCCCGGGGCGGTGTCAGTTTAATGTCACTGGGTGGGACTGAAGGCTGTGCCGCGACAGCAATCCCACGTGTGGCAGAATGTAAACTTTATCTAAGCAACATTGTCCTGATGTGTACCCAGTTTATGATAGGACGTCATGCAACAAACAGCCCCCCACCCCCCGCCCACACTTGAAGCAAACTAGCAGACCTCGTGTCAGCAGACGGTGTGACCTTGACCTGTAGCAGTGGTGTTGAACTCCATGCCGAGTTTTTGTGTCAGCATTAACTTCATCTACAAAGCCGAAAAAAGCAAGTTCTTTGAATGGTATATTTCTGATACAGTCGAATCCGGTTAATGGGACCACCGGATAATCGGACCAGCCGCTTATTCGGACCGAATCTTAAAGAACCGAAACAAATCCTATATAAGCCTAATATTATTCGCTTATTTGGACCAAAATTCCATTTAAACGGACCAAAGAACGTGACAGCGAATAAGAAAAAAAGTCGCCAAAAGAAAAAAGCTTTGGTGCAGCCAATGGACATGGGCATCATAAAAAATTTGAAGACCTTTTATCGTGCAAGGTTGGTTAATTACGTCCTTGAAGCAATTGAAGAAAGTTTGCTGACCTCATTGTCAAACCAAGTGAAGTCAGTGCAAAAGTCAACATCTTACAAGCAGTTACATTTGTGGCCAATAGCTGGCGAAAAGTGAGCATTGAGACAATTCAGAACTGTTTTTCTCACTGTGGCTTTAAGCATTTGGTCTTGGATATGGATGTGGACATGCTGATTGAAAGTGAAAATGATGACGGAAATGTGGAACTTCAACAGGTCGAAAATTACGAAGAATTTTTATCCATCGACAACGAGCTTCAATGCTACGATGACAATGAAGATTACGACGCTGGAATTGTTGCTCGAGTTGCAGCGAAACACACGACAGCATCGGAAGACCAGGAAAGAGAAGATGATGCCCCAGTGAGTTGGTGCACGTGACGACACAGGATGCCGGGAAATGAATTGAAACTTTGCGCCGCTATTTCATGCAGGAGGGACGTGAAGGCAGTCCCATTGCTGCGTTAGATGTTTGTGGTGATTTTGTTCAAGTGCAATCCGTCAAGAGAACGCGTCAGGTCACACTGGATAAGTTCTTCAAACGTTGACTGGAATTTGGTAAGAACTTTTTTTTTTATTGTGATTCGCATGTTGAGTACGGTACATGTATCGTGTAGATCGTTTCGAAGAATAGAGTTTGTTTGTAAATTTATTTTTCAATAAACAAAATTCGACTGTCGTTCTTGTTTTATGTTCGCCATACGTGTGTGCCGCACAATAAAGGTCATAATGACATTTTAATACACTGTGTTTTACGTGTAGCACGTCCCGTCTTAATTGTAACATAGGGCTTGTTCGTGTAATCGGACCAGCCGGTTATTAGGACCAAAATCATCGCCTCCCGATGTGGTCCGATTAACCGGATTCGACTTATATCTAAATCGTCAAGAATGCAAAAGAATGTAAAATGGATATTTTTTCCTGTGTCTTAAAAGGTGAAAAGGCTGTTTTGGCGAACTTGGAATAAGCTGTTTAACTTGAAAAACTGGAGCCAATCAAAATACAGTCTTACGTAAAATATGCTAATCTCTTAGGGTCACCATTGAAAACGTTGCAGTTTCCTGGAAGATCTTTACTCCCTATACCCCACCCCACTCACCCCTAACCTCCACCTAACCCATACCCCTAGCCCCCACTCTACCCCCCCCTTACCCTTCCCCTAACCCCCCTCCTCCCGAAACATCCCCCTCGTCCTCCCTCCCCCTGCCCCCGGAAAGACCTGCGAAATATAGCTCGCTATTTGATTGGCTCCGCTTTTTACTCATCCGAAATAGAGCTCGTCATTTGATTGGCTCCAGTGAATTAGAGCTTTTACCTGCTGATTAGCTTCTAGGACGTCAGAAGAACTTTATTAGCGAATAACGACGGGAAATACATTATTCGGTTTTCGTGCATAGGAAATTCAAGTAGCTTATTCTAGAATAGCCAACATGACAGGAATAGGCGAGCTATTCGGGTTTCTTGCATATGGGGCCAAGAGTGGCCAAGGATTATGTCGTGAAATTGACATTTGTATGGATTAAATAACGTCACGGAAGACAGCGGTGGTTGTTAAGAACAACTTTCTGTGGGCGAGGGTGGGCGAGGGTGAATGACAGACCGACAGACAAAGGCGAAAGTCTGATCGTTCCCCACTCCTTTCTATTTGTCTTTCCTAGTTTGCGATACTTATATACACATTTATGTATTACTGCTACCTTTCCCACTTATGTTTCCTTCATTTTCTGTTTCGTTTTCTTTATTTATCCTTTTAAGATCCATTAATTCGTTTCTCGTGCTTCTCTTCCCTGTAGAAGCCAAATAGCTTTTTTTTTACTTAATGTTCTTTGTATTATTATATTATATACCCGCAGGCATGTTGTGCACATTGCAAAACAAAACAGTTTCATCCAGCCAAATATTTCCTTTACCACGACAGAATCATCAAACTCGTCTGTTCGTCAAGAATTCAAGACTACAGACAAGGAGCGATTTGGTCTTTATTTTCAACAAATGTCCCAGATAAAATCAGTGGATACGACTAGATACGACACAAAGCTTCCCTTTCATCTTGCTCCGACAATGTCGCTCATCCGTCACCAAAAAAGAATGGTGAGAACAGTGAACGTGAAAAAAAACGTGTCTAACTATGCATCGCTGAATAATCGCGGAACACTTCAAATTTAAGCAAGAGAGCGATGATCAACTGGTTTGCGTAATATTCCTTACGAAAGTCGATTTCCTGTTTCTCAGGCTTCCTGTTGGAAACAAACTTTATGATGATCCCTGAGACCATATTTCCGCTGCAGTGTTGGGTTTAAATGTCAGTTCAAAAGGGCAACATGTAGTTGAAAAGTGTTCGTCTTTCTAACGTGGGTTGTGTCACAGACGACGGAGCGCCATATCAACAGGCCCCAGGAAACAAACTATTGACCATCGGGTACCAACATTCGCGCAGTGCAAACCGGGCAGCAGATTGCTTGCGGGTGAACTTCAAAAAAATCTGCTCCAGGCTTGTCTGGTACACAGAAAAATCCTCCACATCAAACTCTTCCTTGCATCGCTGCATGACGACAAACAGGCGGGACAGCCGGATGTTGGGGTCAGAGAGCTGGAAGTAAAAGGAATGCAAATCCTCAGAATCCAGCATCTCTTTTCTCCTCCTCATTCCACCCTCTGGCGTTTCCTTAAACATTTCCACGGCTTTTCCAGACTTTCCCGTGCCTCACATGGCGTTTTAGCAAGGGTTTTGCAGCTTATATAAAATCATTTTCTAATTCCGTTGAGGATCATATCTAATACAGTACATGCATATGGTACAATTCACGCGTTTGAGTTGATATATTTCACTTAGCTGGATTTTATCTCGCCCTACCCCCTCCGCCATTGATCTGAAATCTGGAACAGAATTTGTTAGGGCAGGGGGTGGGGGAATCTGTTATGGCTTAAATTGGATGACGTCTTGGTGCACACAGGCAGACTCGCTTTGACTGCATGGGACTGCTATTCATGTCCAGCGATTGTTTAATGATCTGAGTGTCTCGTCTCAGAATACCTGAAAACTTTGATCTCGTCTTCAAAGTTCCTTTCATGGTCTTGTTTTAACCCCTAGAGCTGGACTTTTTCTCATAGGGTAGTCTTATTCTACACCAAAACTTGAATTCCCACAAAAACCACATAAAAGTTTGTATTTGCTTATTCTATCAGAGATCGTTAACGAAATGCAAACAAATATCCCGCATGCAAACAGAAATACAATACAATACAATACAATACAATACAATACAATACAATACAATACAATACAATACAATAATCATTTAAGGGCAATTGGTACAGCTCCATGAAACATACAATACTTACACACGCACGTCCGCACACTCACACGCAATCATAACCATTTCACTCTAAAAGCGAATGGCAGTCGGAAGAAAAGAAATTCTGTCTGGTGCACAATAGCGACGTCCAGATGGCAGAAGAGAGAATTCATTATCAAGAACATGCTCAGGTCTGGTGACAATACCTGAAGATTTACTAACGACCTGCTGCATCCAGAGGGAATGCGTATCTCTTTGTGTTGTGCCCGTGATCTTGGAACACATGTTCACGATCCTACTCACACTATTCCTACGCTGAATGGTGGACAGATTGCCAAACCAGCAAAAAAGAAAAAAAAAAGAAAAAAGAAAATGTCAAAGCACTTTCAATAAAAGATTTGTAAAACAAGCTAATACTTCTTCTGTCAGCATAAAAGGATCTGACCTTCCGCAGTACATAGAGTCTTTGCTGGCTTTTCCTTAACTACGGCATCAATGTTCATCTCCCACTTCAGCTGACAGTCAAAAACTGGACCCAGATACTTGAGGGTTTCCACAATCTCAACAGGTTCATCATGAATGATACAAGGTGAAGAAACACTCTTCTTTCTTCTAAATTCAAAAATCCTCTTATTAGTTCTAGAAACATTCAAATCAAGACAAACTGACAAAAGCTGGAAGTCCCTCCCCATGATCATCACTTTCGCCATAAAGTAGTAGTGACAGCAGTTCAGTGTCGTCAGAAAATTTAACAAGAAAACTTTTCTTTCCCACATCTACAGCTGTCCATGTACATGATAAAAAGCAAGTAGGATAATACACATCCTTGGGGGAAGCCAGTGTTTGTCACAACAACTTCTGAGTACTGACCGTTAACAAAAACACGTTGCTGTCTGTCAGAAAACTCAGAATCCAAGAAACAAGCACAGTCGGGCAACATGGAATGGAACATCATTGGTTCAGACATATTTTGGAAAAATCCAGGCTAGTGAATTTTTTTTGACATCTTCTCGTTCAAACAAGGGAGAAAACGGCGACAAAGACAGTACTGAAGATACGGTAATTTTTTGACCTTTCTGTTCTTGACTTTTGAGTCCTTGAATATTGTGATCGCTCCATAAGCGCATCTAAGCGCTGGTCCTCATTTGTTCTTTATTAATTATAATTTGCACCTTGAGGATTTCATGTATTTGTCCTATGTTGTGTTCGTCTTCGAATCCTAGTTGTTAGCACTCGCTTAGTGAGCGGACTGAGTACATTTAATAGGCATTCTCTGTATGCACACGTTGTGCACCGAGGGTTAGCTGTGTGAAGAATAGCGCCGTTATAAAGAAAGGGGCGGCAGATCTTTTTGAGGATCTGCTAGGTTCCTTTCTTTCGGCCCTCTCTTTGCTACGTGTTTGGGTACGATAAGCTCCCTTGGTCACATGCGTCTGCATACGGCTATGTATAGCGCTGCCAGTACCTTTGCTGGAGTTATCTTACGATAATTTAAGCGCTGGTCCTCATTTGTTCTTTATTAATTATAATCGCTCCATAAGTCTACACGGTCACATTGGAATAAAAACAGCTTCTCATCGAAAACTAGTATGTAGGTATACATATATTTTTCCAAGGATTATCAATGCTAATTTGCCATTCGAATGATGTTTGCTTAGCGACAGAAAGAACTCAAGTGCAAGTAAGTTTAACGTGGGATGTTGGAACACAGGAAGGCGGCCAATATGGAACAGCTTGCCATCTTAGCCGCATAGTGTTCCATTATGTTGACAAGTCATGTGGATGAACAGTGCAGTTTAGTTTTGGGTTATCTCTCTTTTTTTCATACTTTCTGTCACTCCACTCTCCCCCC